>CM076577.1:679557819-679731188 GCA_034641835.2 Pinus albicaulis
TCAAAAGAAGGCGGAATAAAAGGAAGGCTTACCCCTAGAGAAAGTGACATCACTTAGTGGCAGACTAATTGCAAGCGTTCTGTGGGGTGGTAGAATGGAGCACAAGGCCCAATTGAACCCCGTTGGAATTCTAAGTGGGCCCATCAAGAAGGACATCTGTTGCAAGTAAGTAAAGGAAAGGTAAGTCTAGGGAGGACAGTACGAAACCGGTACATGCTTTAACCCGACACGTGGCTCTCACCCACCCAGCACCTGATAGCCTATAACCTATTGCCACATGTCCCATTTTCAAGGTATTTATGACATCAGCCCTATAGTTATCACCCTCACCTCTTATTCTGCAAAACTCAGTCTGATATAATCTCGATTTACTCCCAGACTGAGTAAAATATTTGTTTTTCACGGGCCTGTCGTGCAACAAAGGTTAAATCTCCAGTGCCAAGTCAAACAATTCTTAGCCATCCGATTATACTATACCGAGTTCACAAATATTCAGGCCCTGGTTGAAACATTTTCCACTATGCCATCTCCAGGAGAGAGCACGCGGTAGAAATGTAGTGAATACGCTAGCACTCTGGTATCGTCATCTTCTCATCAGTCTCTACCTCCCTCTGGTCACAAAAAATGGTCATCCTCATCATCAACTTGGCCACATCTGTAGCCATCAAGCACCCCTCATCGCCGTTAACAAATGAAACTCATGATTCGGCCCACGTGGCCTATTTACTTTTATTTTTATGAATTGTAAAATTGGGTGAAATCTTGATTTCACCCTATGCACTCTTTATTTTTCATTTACTGTTATGTTTTAGTTATATCCTTTTTCAAGCCAGGTTGTATGTGATGAGAGGTATTTTTTCCTCATCATAATTTTTGGTTTTTTTTATTGAGACCACGAACAAAAAATATCTTCATAGAATATTTTGTATTGAAAATATCTTATCTCAAAGCTCATCTGAAAAACTATAAAAGATGAAATCATAGATCGAGAAAAGGCTCTGGATTTTCAAGAGAAGAAATTGTTAACTGTGAATTCTCTATTTTTGTAAATTTTGAGATCCTCTCATAGTGTGTATCTGAAGATCCCTTTCGGGAAAGGACATGAAGCTAATCTGTTGTTATGATGGATTCCAACTGAGATAATTGAACAATATGTATTTTCTTAGCATTGTTTAAATTTAATGTTCATTGTGTTCTCATCATTCCATTGTTATCTTAGCTTTCGAAATGCGAATGTTCAAACTGGTTGATGTGAATTTATCCTAAATGATACTCATGTATTATGTTCTTTAACATTTTAAATATGGCTCGAGGCATGATTTCTGTTTCAAATTCTACTCACAGGTTGTTTTTCTTCTAATGTTAGTGGAGGGTGGATTATTATGTTCGTATAAGCCTACCTTACTCTGATACTTTCCTCATTTTCTTACATTGTGTCTCATACCCATTTATCCTTGTAACTGTTCACTGATTTCACATTCGGCCCAGCTCACAACAGTTCACTTTCATGACTGCTTTGGATTCATTCTTAGGGACTCTTTATCTTTATAGCTAGATGTCATTCTTGTCAATATTATGTCTCTGATATCTTGAACCAATATCAAAACTTTAACATCATTCCATAACCAGAGGTTCCTTCCTATCAGCATGCAAAATACCATTTAATCCTCTTGTCTTTAAGATTTCCTAGGCACTGGTATTTAACAACTCAAGGTTGTCTCTAGGAGTTACAACATCTTTTTGGCGCCGTTGTCGGGGATTCGAAGTTGAAAATATTTTCCCTGGGATACAATAATTAAATTCACCCTTCAAATCAAGTGAACATGAAGGGTTGAGAGTTGTAGATCCCTCACCTTGCTGACTCCATTGGTATTTAAAGTCAAATTCATTCGCAAACCTGGCTTATCACAAGCCACATCTAAGGTCAGATACCTCCCAGTTGAGAACACCCTCAGTTTCCAACCACAAAAAAATCATATTCAAAATAATTTGGAAAGAGAAACAACTAGCTCAGACTGATATACCCAGATTCTCACTAGAAGACTCCCCATCCTCTTCTCAGCAAGCTCAAGTCCAAGGCCCCAGTTCCACCACCCGAGTACTTGAATACCCTATAGATAACCTTGTTTTGGATCATTCTGAGATAAAATACAAAGCAGAGTCAGTAAATACGTTTGAACTCCCCTTGCATCCTACTATCAAAGCAGAAGAGATCAAACAGGTTACCATCCTCGAGATCTTTATTACTCAGATAAATTTGCAAGCCACCACTCAGCACATACCTATCATCATTCATCAAAACCCTCCCCAAAATCCACCACCTCCCATTGCTATTCCCATATTTTTACTGAAAAAATATGCTCCTCTGGCACTACCCCAAGTTCTAAATGAAATGCCTCAAGACTATATGAAGCTCTTGCCTCGGTTCACCGAGGAAGGCAATAGTGCTGCTCAAAATCATATTGAAGGTTTCTGTGCTTTCGCCGAGAATTTCAATGTGGAACACGTAGATGTAGTTTTAAGGCTATTCATCCAGTCTTTGGATGGAGAGGCTCAAAAGTGGTTCAAAACTCTAGATGACCACACCATCACCACCTAGGAAGAGATGGAGAATACCTTCACACGAAAGTGGGGGGAAAAGAGAGATCATGGCTATATTCTTACAGAGTTCAATGCCTTGAAGAATAAACACAATGAAGAAATAATTGAATTTATTAAGAGATTCAACAAGTTGTATAATAACATGCCTGCTGATATGAAACCTCCTCAGACAGTAGCCAAGGTAGTCCTTTTCGGAGCTTTAGAATCAGGATTTGGTTTCACTTTAAATGAATAAAATCTGCATCACTGGACCAGGCCCATACTAATGCATTAGAAGTAGAATCCAACTTCGCTTCTACGGGGAAATCAAAAGGGAGGATAGACCATGATTTCAAACGAAAGGGTAAAGAAGAGGCTTCTTCTTCAAATCAAGAAGTGGAAGCGATAGATTATAAGATTGAAGAAATGAGTAAGATGATAAAGAATATCTCAAATAAGTTGGTGAAACTAGATTTGGAAGCTAAGAATGCAACTTCTCGGCCGACTCAGGCCGCCCTAACAAGGGATATAATCCACAGTATCAAAAATCACCCATGCAGATACTACAAAGAGACAGGAAAGAACAACAAGATCATATACATCCTCCTCTCTATTTGGAAGGACAAATGGAAGGCCCTACTAAATATGTTCCTAACAGGCAAGATGATCAGTATCTTGCTTATTCAGAAGGTGAAGAGGTAGAGCTTACTCTACGAGAAGATGAAGAACAGAAAGTAAACTCCACAGAAGATCTAGATATCGATGAATATTGCAGACAGTTTGTGGACTTCATGAAAACTCAGTTCCACAAGAAGTATGATCTTTGATCTTCTAGAAAGAGGACCCAGATGCAAGATAAAGATGAAGAGCCACCTTCAAAAGATTCGGTCCCCCAGAAATTTGATAGCAAAGGTAAGAAGCCTGTAGAAGGGCCCTTGCATCATAAATATACCACTCCCTCTTCATCTAAGTCAGTCCCCAAACCTCTTGCAAATACTAAAGATACTTCAGCCGTCATGAAGCCACCTGTCCTCCCTAAAGAGCAACCCGAAGAAGTCATCCTAGAAAAGAATCCTGATGTTTTTAACCTCCAAAAAGAATTAGAGAAAGTGAAAATCCCTGTCCCCTTAGTTGAGCTTTTGAAGAAGCCTTCTTACAAAGCTCAGGTGTCTCAATTTACGCTCCCTCATGGAGTAGCCCCTCCTCCAGATATTCTTAACCTTCAGGAAGAAAGATCGATGGTAGTCTTTGGCCCACATGTGGAAGAGTTAGAATCAGCAACCCCATCATTTTATGTATCCCTCGTCATTCATGATCTATTGTTGCACAATTGCATGTTGGACTTAGGGGCCTCACACAACCTATTTCCTTTGTCAGTCATGGAGCAATTAGGATTACAAATTACTTGCCCATACGAAGATATTTAATCCTTTGATTCCAAAAGAGTCAAATTTTTGGGAATGATTAAGGACTTGGTGGTGAACTTGGCTCAGATCCCCACCAAGAGTGTTGTCATGGACATCGTGGTTGCTGATATTGCAACCTGATTTGGGATGTTGTTGTCCAGGTCATGGGGGACTAATATAGGTGGGTTGATTATGCTTGCCCTCACTTATGCTACCATATTGGTATTCAGTGGATAAGAAAGGAGGTTTTATCGGGAATCCAGATTTGTTAAGATGGTGACCAAAGATGATGACTCATTCAATTCCCTAGTATACAGGAAGGAAGGAGAGTTTTCCTGTCTGATGCTTGAGGAGGATGAAGATTTTTTACAGGAACTAGCATTCAATCCTTTGAGGCTAGAACAATCTTCAAGTAATGAAGAGAAGGGCACACAGGCTCTCCAATTTGATGGGGAAAATTCGAGGGAAGGAAACAAAGATGGATTCCTTCTAATATCACCTATGGGACAGTTGGTCCCCTTTTCCTTCAAGCTAGAGTATGAAGCTACAAATAATGTGGCAGAATATGAAGCACTTCTCTTGGGGCTGCAGACAGCTAAGAACATGAATATTCAGAGCCTCAAAGTCTTTGGAGATTCAGAGCTGGTGGTGAGGCAAATCAAGAATCAATACCAGGCTAAGCACCCTCGGCTAAGAGCTTACAGGAACGAAGCATGGGATCTAGTGGAGAATTTCTTCCTAGCTTTTAGCATATAATTCATGCTGAGAGATGAGAATAGGAAGGTTGATTCCCTTGCTGTAGCAGCAAGAAATTTGCATCCACCACAAAACCTACTCCTCAGATATGAGGTTGAATTACGTTATCTTCCCTCTATCCCGAATAACGTCAAACACAAGAAAGTGTTTGAGGATGAGGAGAAAGTGAAATGCTTTATAGAGACCGTCAGAGAATTCTCTAACCTGGTCATTGATGCTGTAGAAGAGGAAATTGAAGAGAAACCTCAAAATAAGTGCGAAGAGACAGTGGCAGGACATCGGGTACTGCAATTAAAGGGGAATGTCGTCCCCAGAGGCCTTGTGCTCTTGGAGACTTTATTCGACAAGAATGATGTCCTGATTAGCCCCAACAAATTGACCCAAGGAGACTAGGTGGAGCACATAAATATAGGGACAGAGGGAGATCTGAAAATAGTAAAGCTATCTAAAGGATTCCCAGAGGAGTATAAATATCAATACTTCCAGTTATTTCAATCCTTCAGAGATTTTTTCGCTTGGTCATACCAAGAATTGAAAAATTTTGATGTGGAAATCATACAGCATAAGATCCTGCTCAAAGGGGATTCTAAGCCCCATAAGAAAAATTTGAGACAAATTAACACATTTTTACTCCCCTCCATTGGAAAAGAAATCAAAATTTTGTTGAATGCCAAGATCATAGTCCCCTTGAGATACTCAGAGTGGGTGGCCAACCTAGTCTCGGTCAAGAAAGAAGAATGGGGAAATTAGGCTATGTGTAGATTTCCAGAATTTGAACAGGGCATCTCTCAAGGATAACTACCCTCTACCCAAGATGGATAAAATACTACAGAAGGTGGTGGGATCCTCACGGATGTCTATGATGGATGGCTTCTCCGATTATAATTAGGTGGCAGTTCTCCTTGAAGATCAAAAGAATATGACATTCACTACACCATGGGGAACGTTCATGTATGCCCGAATGCCATTCGGCCTAATAAATGCAGGAGCAACTTTCTAGTGGGCGAGGGATATTGCTTTTGTTGGAGAGCAAGATAAATTTGTGGTGATATACTTGGATGATATCACTGTGTTTTCAAAGAACGATGATGAACATATTGAGCACCTGTGCTGGACCTTTGGCAAGTGCCACATGTATGGTTTATCACTTAATTCTCAAAAGTCCATGTTTGCTTTAGAGGAAGGAAAATTACTGTGACATATTGTAATGAAGGAAGGGGTGAAGATTGACCCCAAAATAGTAGAGGTAATCAATGGCATATCACTACCTCGAAATAAGAAGGAATTCTAGGTGTTCCTGGGACACATAAATTTTTTAAGGAGATTTATTCCGAACTATGTTGAAATAGTTCGACACATCACTGAGATGCTTAAAAAAAAAAACGAAGTAAAATGGACGATAGAGTCACGAGAGGCCTTCAATAGAATAAAAAGTGTCATCGCAAAAGCCTCGGTATTGGCAGGTCCTGACTACGTTAAGTCGTTCATGATATTCTCATTTGCGTCTCTACACACAATAGCTACAGTGTTACTGCAAAAAAATGTAGACGGGTATGAGCAGACCATTGCTTTCTTAGTCAAGTACTGTGAGACAGAGAGTTGAAATATAATATCCTTGAGAAGCAGGCATACGCCCTAGTTAAGTCCTTGAAAGCTTTTCGAATGTATGTGTTGCAGTCTGCAATAACTGCTTTTGTTCCCATAACCGCAGTGAAAGACATCTTGATCTAGGGAGATAGTGAAGGCAAAAGAGGCAAATGGATTGCCAAGATTCAAGAATACGAACTGGACATCCACCCCACAAAGCTCATTAAAGGAGAAGGGATAGCAATAATATTGTCCGAGTCAAATTGTCAAGCATCGAACATAAATTCAACCATGGAAGGAGGAGAGGTGTCCGAAGGAGTGGAGGAACAACCGAGAATAGAAACTACAGTACAAAAAACGCACATGAAGTACCTTCTCAGTACTTGGTACAAAGATATTGCAGAATATCTTTTAACTCTCAGGTGTCCCTTAAACTTCGATAAGACAAAGTATTGAACTCTGAGGCTGAAATCTCATAAATACATTGTAGAAAATGGCTGACTATATTGGAAGGACCCTTCCGGAATCCTGCTCTTATGTCTTACAGAGTCAGAGGTGGAGGAATTTATGGTCGAATTTCACGAAGGAATTTGCGGGGGAAATTATAGCTGGCAGTCCATGGCTCATAAGATACTAAAGGTTGGTTTCTTCCAGCCTCAGCTGTTCGGAGATGTACATACTCGGGTTCGGGCATGCGAATAATGCCAAAGGTTTGTAGAAAAACATAAATTTTCTCCCCTGCCAATGATACCAGTACATATCGAAGAACCTTTTCAGCAGTGGGGCATTGACTTTATTGGAGAGATTCACCCTGCATCAAGTGGTCAGCACAAGTGGATCCTCACTGCCACTAACTACTTCACAAAATGGGTAAAGGCGATATCCACAAGAAATGCTATTGATGCAGCCTTGATCAAGTTTATGTAGGAGAATATCATATCAAGGTTTGGCTTCCCAGCGAATATTGTCACAGAAAATGCTCAAGCTTTCAAATTGCCCAATTTTATTAACTTTTTCCATTAGTATAATATCACTTTGTGGCATTCTACATCCTATTACCCCCAGGGGAATTGGCTGGCCGAATATTTGAATAAAACCTTGGTAAGGGCATTGAATAAGGCTATAAGCAAAAACCAAAATAATTGGGATTCCCAGCTAAAATTTGCACTCTAGGTGAACCGTATTACTAGTAAAATATCCATAGGTAAGTCTCCCTATGAACTAGTCTATGGCCGAGCAGCAGTTTTTCCAATTCATCTTGCCTTACCTGTTGCCAGGTTTCTCCAAGACAGCCATGAAGATCCGAACGACCTCATCCGTAGAATGAATCAGCTGGTTGAGTTAGAGGAAACGCAAAACCAAGTGAATGGCAGGTTATCAGAATATCAAGAGAAGATGAAAGGCTTGTTTGACCAGCACGCAAAAGAAATGCAAGCATGGGACCTGGTACTGAGATGGGATATCAGGAGAGCAGATAAAGGTAAACATGGGAATTTCGACCCCTTGTGGTTCGGAACATTCAAGATTGTTGAAGTGAAGGGAAACAATACTTTTGTATTCGAAAATTTGGAAGGCGACTTGCTCAAAGTGCCTGTAAACAGGCAGTTCTTGAAACCATACTTTCAATACTAACAAAAGGTCTTAGAGGCCTGTTGCACATATTGTATATACTTTCCATTTTACATTACTGGTGTTGTTTGTTTCACCATAAGAGTGCATGAAATTTTTGGAGGGGCCCCATATTTTGATGAATATCACGTGGAGATTCTGTGAAGTTCTCGACACCCTCGAGGACTAGCGTATTGTCCCCAGGTAGAGCCAGTGTTGTTTAGCCACCTCATACATCAAGGAAAAGAGTAACCAAGATAAAAAACCGAGGATATTTACAAAGATGGCAGCGTGAGTAAGTTGAAAGAGTCTTTGAAAGGAAATTTTCTTAATACATAAGTGTGGATGGGGGACTTGATGTGCAGCATAACTTAGCATGAAGGCCGCATTTAGCATAGCGGAAACATAAAGAAATAGAGCATTTTCGGGGCATTCCATCAGCATCAAAGGAAGGGGGAAGGACAGGAAGGCTTACCCCCGAAGAAAGTGACATCACTCGGTGACGGACTAATTGCAAGCGTTCTGTCGGGTGGTAGAATGAAGCACAAAGACTTTGTGAATCCTGCCAGAATTCTAAGTGGGCTCATCAAGAAGGACATCTAGTGCAAGTAAGTAAAGGTAAGGTAAGTCTAGGGAGGGCAGTACAAAACCGGTACATGCTTTAACCCGGCACGTGGCTCTCACCCACCTGGCTCCTGATAGCCAATGCCCTATTTCCACGTGTCCCATTGTTGAAGTCCTTATGACGTCAACCCTACAGTTGTCACCCTTGCCTCGTATTCCGCAAAACTCGGTCTGATATAATCTCATTTTAATCCCAGACTGGGTAAAATATTTTTTTTTTTCATGGGTCTGTCGTGTAGCGAAGGTTAAATCTCTAGTGCCAGGTCAAGAAATTCTTAGCCATCTGAGTAGACTATACCGAGCTCACAGATATTCAGGCCCTGGTTGAAAAATTTACCACCATGCCATCTCCAGGAGATAGCGCGTGGCAGAAATGCAGTGAATACGCCAGCACTCGGGTATCGTCATTTTCTCATCAATCGCTACCTCCCTCTAGTCAGAAAAGAGGGTCATCCTCGTCATCAGATCGGCCACACCCACAGCCATCAAGCACCCCTCATCGTCGTTAACAAATGAAACTCATGATTCAGCCCACGTGGCCTATTTATTTTTATTTTTATGAATTGTAAAATTGGGTGAAATCTTGATTTTACCCTATGCACTCTTTATTTTTCATTTACTGTTATGTTTTAGTTAGGGCCTTTGTTAGGCCAGGTTATATGTGATGAGAGGCCGTTTTTCCTCATCATCATTTTTGGTTTTTTTTATTGAGACCATGAACAGAAAAATATCTTCAGAGAATATTTTGTTTTGAAAATATCTTCTCTCGAATCTCATCTAAAAACTATAAAAGATGAAATCAGAGATCGAGAAAAGGCTCCAGATTTTCAAGAGAAGAAATTTTTGACTGTGAATTCTCTCTTTTTGTAAATTTTGAGATCCTCTCATAGTGTGTATCTAAAGATCTCTTTTGGGAAAGGAAATGAAGCTAATCTGTTGTTGTGATGGATTCCAACTGAGATAATTGAACAGTATGTATTTTCTTAGCATTGTTTAAATTTAATGTTTGTTGTGTTCTCATCATTTCCTTGTTATCGTAGCTTTCATAATGCGAATGTTCAAACTGGTTGATGTGAATTTATCCTAAATGATACTCATGTCTTCTATTCTGTAAAATTTTAAGTATGGTGTTAGTCATCAGTATTTTTACCTGTTTTGATGAGTAGATTCCTTGGCTGAGTTTCCTAGAAGCTAATCTCAATCTGTCAATTTGTCATCTAGAAAACACCTCAAACAAATTCTTTTTTTCCTACCCCTCTCCTTCAGCCTATAATGATAAAAAACCCATTCAGTTTCCCTATCTATCACAATTCAGCAAAGCCTCCCTGTCTATAGCTGTTATAAGTTTGCCTCTCTACCATCAATATCCTTTGTTTCTCATGCAACTCACTGTCCAACATTTAAAAAAGTATCTACCCCTCTCTCACTGATCACTTTGTCATGTGATAACCTACTCATGCCCAAGAAGCCATTCAAACTCCATGACAAAGTATGTAGGTCTAGGTTGTGGTGTTTTAGGGAAAATTCATTGGCGAAACTGTTTTAAGCCAAAAACCCTGTCTTCAATATCAGTCAGCCATCATGTCTTGTTATTTGTCAAATCATAACCCTTGTCTATCCCTAGGTCACGCACCATCAAAGAGGTCACTTTGTTTTTTTTTCTAGCAAGGCTAAGGAATATTCAAATCAGGAAAAGAGAAGGAGTTTTCCTTGTCTGAAAAAACATGATTAAATCAGGCATGATCCCCATGAAACATCAAAGAAACCCTCCAAACTTCAAAATAATATGTTTTTACATCTCTGCAAGGATGTACTGATTGATGACACCAAGCAAAGTTTTAGCAAAAAGAGAACCTCAGGAGAAATTTTCATGATGTGTCAGTTTACTATGGAAGTCAGAGAAAGTGCAGATTATGGCCCACTCTCAAAACCAGTCTCATAAAACCAAGAGTGATAGTCCTTTAGCAAAAGGCCTCTAGCAGATTAGGCATCAAAATGAAAGGTGTAAAAGGAAGAGCTACCTTTTATCCTACTTTAGCCTAGCTTCTAAAAAACATTTAAGGACAAATTCATCATCAAAAGAGCTAAAAGCCAATACCAAGAATATGTCATTTCCAAGATAGGCACAGTAAACATTTATCAGTTGGAAATGCATTACTTGCTTTTGTTTTTCACAGTGAGTTTTGCAAGAAGTCATATCTTAAAAGTAGAATAGGCGTAGGGTGTAGAATTTGGTTTTCAAAAAGAGCTTCCTTCATGATAAGCAGAGGGCCCACAGAAAAATGGCTCAAAGAAAGTTTTCAATGGTAGCAAGGATGAAAGGAAACTTTATGTTTATAGTGTCTTTTTGAGCAAAAGGAAAAAGCCCTAAGTTTTCAAGAAGCCTCCTTCATAAATAAGCAGATGGCACTCAATTGGTCTGAAGGTTTTTTGTGAAGGAAAATAACAGTCGAGTAAGGACCTCCATCAGTGATAATAAAGAGACCTACACAGTAGCTTTGATAAACTTAGGTAGTTGCATCCTGCATTACCTCCTCCCAAGGATAAATAGAGAACATCTCATCATAATCAAGTCACATTTTTGTTCTAAAGTTTCAAAGTGATATGGTGAGATAAAGGCATAGGTTGCAGGTAATATGTCATATAGCAAAGGCACACAGTTGTTTGAGGATATTCAAGAGTGACAAGTGGAAAACATCACATTTTAACCCTAATGGTATATTCAAAGTAACTGAGAAAACTCATATGAAAAGACCTCCTTCACATCATAAACAAAGGATTTACATAATGGTGTTGAGATGCTACAGTAGTGATGTTTTTATAAGCCTTTTCATATGATAAGGACAAGGTAAAAGTTCAGAGGGAAAAATTTCTTGACAGACAAGGATCTATTTAAAAGTGACTTTTGCAAACTGATAAAAAGAGAAATTCACAAAGGTAATTTGTGTAAAAGAGGAAATTCTCATCAAGATAGGCCTATTTAGTTTATCAAAATACTCCCTCTAAATGATGAGTAAAGCGTAAACAGGGATAACAAGGAATTTGCAACTTTTATATGCTTTCCATCAAATGACAGACAAAGCCTTGAATTTATAAAAAGATTGAAACCTGAAGTGGAAAACAAGCGCCCAGAAAATATTTTGAAAGCACCCCCTTCACAAATTAGCATAGTTTCAAAAGTGGTTTCAGGTAACCTAAGTGGTTACATTAGCCAAAATGCCTCCTCCTACAGATGAGCAGAGGGCAAATCAACTAAGGTTAAACTTTGTTTGAAAAAGGATAGATACTGTGTTTTAAGAAAACATTTAGTTTGATGACAATTACAAGGGTAAAATGCCATGGAGAAACTTTTTCAATTGATAAACGTTAGGCAAGTTTCTGTTTAAAGGGAAAATTTTGCAAATAAAAAAAGGAGGGAAAAAAGGCATTCAAAAACATTTTAAAAGAGCTATAAAAGCTCTCAAAGGAGAAGGTCATTTTCTATTTTTTGCAAAGGGACAAAAGAAATGTTTTTTGAACCCTGGACAAGCAGTTGGCAAGAAATTTTACGACGCGATGCGCCTGTAAAATAGCGCGACGCGCCTGTAGCATCCCTCCATAGTAGTTTACACATGGTGCGACGTGCCTGTAGGATACTGCGATGTGCCTGTGCGTGTTGACCAACCGGCTCACCCGACGTTCAGATGGCACCCAGTGCCCGACCCGACAGCATTCAATGCAGAGTGCAAGTGATACACGCCTGTGCACAGGAGCGTAGCACCGCTCAAACAACCTCCAATCCACATCAAATCGGATTTCTTGCCCAGTGAAAATATCTCCAAAGCGCACAATACATTTTTAAGAGGTATTTCAATGTTTTCTTCGCTAAGTTTTTGAGTTTGGGAGGTGTTAAGAATCAGTTTTGTTAAATAAAAACACAGTCTAATGAAGGCAAAAAACATTGTTTTTTCTAAAAACCACCATGTTTGCTAAGATACAACAAGACAGCGATTGATGAAAGAGGGTTTATTTTCTGGCTACAAAAGGCCTGTTTGTTGAGTAAAGAGAAAAAACCCAGTTTTTGAGATAAGGATTGATATCAGTTGAAAAGCCCTGTTTTGGTCAAAAAGCCAAACATAGTTTTAAAAGAGAAAAACAGTGCTCAAAGGAGAGTTATATTTTTAGTTCATTTAGAAGGCGTGTTTTGATAAAAGAGGGAAAGAAAAGCCTAAACAAAACTATGCCTCCAAAGAAGGCCAGTAAGGGTGGATTTCACAAAAGGTTTGAGCCTATTACAACTCAGGAGATTAATTACTCCCCTTCGATTCTTTTTAACTTCCATGAGGTGGGCTGCCTTGATTTTTGCCAAAAATTCCAAGAGGTTACAAATTACCCTCCCTTAACACAACTATTCACCCTGAGACTGCAAGGAAAACATGTCCACCTAGCAGGTCTGAACTTTAAACTCACTCCTAGGGATGTCTCCAAAGCAACTAAGATCCCCTATATAGGAGAAAAGTGGTTCAAACAAGCATACCTAGATCTAAATCACTATAAACCTTTCTTAAAACCAGATCATCAGGATGCTTTCCAAGTTACATTTCCTTTTTCTCACTTATTGAGCAGCTATGCCCCCCTCATGAGAGTTATCCTGAAGTATTTCACATGTGAAGGGAGGTTTTCCCGAATTTATTCCTATCACATCAGGCTTCTCATGCATTTCACAAGGACTCAGTTGCTAAATCTCCCTTTCTTCCTCTACAAAATCATAGAAAAGATGTCCTCCCTTGTTCAAAAGAGACCTCATTCTCAGGAAAAAGCCAGTCTTTTCCATCATTCTCTCATCAAAATCATCATCCTTCACCAACTTGAAAAGAAAGGAGTGTCTTGGGATACTTTCATTTCTCATCCAGATTTTGCCACTGCCTTTTCATCTCATGGCCCATCTCACATATCCTCCTCACCCTCCACTCACTATGTCTCTCCTCCATGAAGTCAAAATACTCCTCAAAGGCAAACATCACCCATGATTGATAGTGAAAAAGAGCAGTCTTATGAAAGCAGGCATGAGGTTAGTGGTGATGAGGAACATAGTTACACTAAGCAAATTAGTGAGCCTAAACCAAGTGACAAATCACAGGGCAGTGACAATGAGTAGCAAATTAGTGATGATGAAGAGAAACATAGCAGTGAAAATGAGCAAGGAATTAGTGAGGATGAAGAGCAGCAGGGTAGTGGTGATGAAGAGCAACGGGAAGAGGTTCAAAGCAGTGATGAAAGAAAAAGTGACCATCAGCAGCACAGTGATCAGGAGGACAATCCTCAAGGGAATAATGAATATTCTAAGCAGGGTAGTGATGGTGAACAGAAAAACAGTCCTCAAACAGACAGTGAGGGAGGTGACTGCATGCAAAGTGACCATGGTGGCAGCCCACACCCAGAGTCTAAAGGAGATAGTCATAATGAAGGCAGCCCTCAACAAGTTCAAGACAGTAAGGAGGGTAAACAAGGAAATCTACAGGCATATAGTAAGGAGGGTAAACAAGGCAGTCTATAGGCAGACAGTAAAGATGGTCAAACAACAGAAAAAGATGATGAAGATGATAGCCTTAAAGAACATTTTCTAAACAACACTAATGAGGTTGAAGGCAACATATGTTAAGAGGTTCAAAACAGTGACAAAGGTGGATCTGGCAGCCCTAAACAAACTCAAAATAGTGAGCAAGGCAGAAAAGCAGAAGACGATGAAGGCAGCGATTTGAAAAATCAAGTTGAACAAGTGCAAGTAATGAAACCTCTTCTCTCTTCTCCTCAACATAGCCAAGAGCATGTGCTAGTTGCCTCTCCTAGGCAAGGGGCCACGACTCTTCCTCCAAAAGTGGTGAAGCCTAAAAACACCAAATCTACTAAGAAGAAAATCACTCTAGTAGTGACTAGCAATGTCACTAGGGCGCTAAGAAGTAGAGGCAAATTACCTAAGAAGAGTATTGTTGAATTACCAAAGAGAAAAAGGACAAAGAATTCTACCCAAAGAAAGGGTAAAGAAAAAGTTGAATAGCAGGAGAGTAGTCATGAAAAGGAAAGGGATTTTGAAATCATACAAATAGACAGTGATGCTGGAGATGATGAAGCTAGAATTCTTGAGTCTCTTTTGCAAAACAGAGAAGCCCAAATCCATGACTTAGAAAATGATCTAGAAAGGTAAAAGGACCTCATACATGTCCTACAAATGCAAAATAAACAAATAAGTGGGAAAATGGAAATTTATGAGGCCCGGGCTTTCAAATATCAAAGGGAAGCATACAAATCACAAGTCAAGCTTGAAGAGTATATGGGCGAATTTGATGATACAGAAGGAAGAAGAAGCAACCCTTGTTCGATCTTATCCCCTCACACAATTGATCGCCCAAGAAATAGAAAATGATAAAGAATCATGGCTTGAAAGAGCCAACAAGAATTTGGAGGATGAATTAGAGAAATAAAACAGAGACTTGGGTCTGCAAAGGAAGATGATTGGGCACTACAAGAAATTGAACCAATTTTCCCGAAGAAAGCTCAAACTTGCTCAAGAAAGGCTCAAAACTGCCCGAAAGAGGCACCCAGTGGAAAAAGTGGAAAAAGGAATATCTAGGCTTGAAATTTTGGCCTCAGCTTCCTTGAATGCATCTAAGAACCCATAAGAGGCTTGCTCACCAAAATTGAGCAAATTTTGACATGATTTTGTTTTTTGTGTTTTTTGGCCCTAATTGCACATTTTTCTAGGCGCGACCATGGGTGCTAGGAGCATCCTCAGCTCATGAAATTAATTTTTTTGGATGTATTAAATTTTGGGGCAGCTACTCACAAATTTTCAGATCAAAAGGAGGTGTTTTGGTCCCCCAAAGAGGCAAAAATCAGTGAAAATTCACCTTTCTGCCTCACATATCAGCAGATGAGACCCTCCTGGGTTTTTACACTCAGTTCACCTTTTGAAAAACTTTTAGGGATCATTTTGGGAAAAATCAAGTAGTTCCAGAAACTAGACATCTATGTATTTCCAACGAGCTATCACGGGCCTCGTTTCAACATCGGGAAGTCCCTCAAAATTTGTCTGCAAAACAGGCTTCTTTCTGCTACTACGTTCCTGTAGCATTTTGGCTTAAAAAGCAATTTTCTGAAGGTGGTCATCCAAATGTGCGTTTAGCTATTTTTAAACCTATGTCAGAGATTAGAAGTCAATTTTCTTGTTATTTTTGGCTTAAATAGATATTTTTGAAGATATTTTGTGCATTGGGCTTTGCAAAGCCTCAAGGACAAAATCAGAGATATTTGTATTAGGCCAATGGCCTTCTAGATGCTCTAGGATAGTTTCTTTCTCTTTGGCCTATATATTCCAAGATAATTCATTGTAACAAGAGGCTGAACTTGATGTTATAGAGCAATACATAGTATTACAAGCTTTGAAGAAATACTTTGTCTTATGAAGTGGATGATTTCTTGTTTGACTTGGATGGTGGAGGAGGACTATTTGTAGGATTCCATGGCTTGGTGAATGGTATTTTGTTCCTTATCTATTATGTTTCCTTAGTTTATCATACATGTTTTCATGCTTCTTGATTGTTGTAGGTCAGTAAATAATAGATTTGAGACATGCCCATGGAGGCACCTCAAGTTTCCTGATTCATTATAGCTTCTATGTTTTTCTTCCTTCTTGGTTATGTCAAAGAATTCTTAACTAATCTTTGATACCCTAAGAACTTGTTATCAATTTAATTAATGGTTATTATGTATGATATCTAGTATGATTCATGGTATGCCCTACTTACTCATAGCTGACCAAAACTCCATCTCTAAAATCTCTCTTTGAAGTATTGGTTGTCTAGTTAAACCAAAGAGGTCTTGTTTCGATCTTGCCCTTTGCCCATGCTCTACAGTCTTATTTCAAAGTTCCCAATAGCTCAAAATATGATGTTTAGGAGTTCCCTCTTCATAGGTTGAGGTGATTTTCCCAAAGTTAGAGGGTCTTATACTTCTATGTATCACCTGAATGTTTATTTTATACATCTATCAGTTTGAGTTTCATTTATATTGATTAATGGTTAGCCCTACCACATGGATGTTTGCTATAAAACTATTTATGCTTAAAACCCCTTTGTCTCTCACAAACTTAGTGTCCATTTCATTTCACTTACACCTAAAGAATCCATTTATCTCGACCGAATCAGCCCTGTAATATACCTTGTCCACCATTTGAGACAGTCTCGACCTTTTCGACCCCATAGCCCAGCTGATCTGACAAAATTTATCTATTTATCCTTTGATCAGTTCTCCCTCAAAAAACCTAAAACAAACCAAAACATACTTAAAAACTAGCCTAAAATAAAATACATAAAAAGCAAACAAGTTCACATCCTTTGCATAATAGAGAGAGCCCTCTCTGAGTCCAGGAAGGCTAGGTCCTAGGGCTCCAAAGTTGGTTTGATGTTACCCTGTCACTTGGCTTGCCAATCTGCCAAATCACGGGATCCTAACATAATGGTGATCACTTTCGGACCTTGATTCAAAACATCCTAGGTATCCCTTAGGAATTCGCAAAGTCTCAGTCAAACTTAGAAAACTTAAGTGTTGTCCGAAGAGTAGAAACTAGCTCTTTCACCATCTTAGCAAAATGATGATTCAGTTATAGGAAATTCTTACAAACCTCAGGGCTACATATAGGAACTCAGAAAAGTCCAAAAAAACATCCCTAGATTGGCTTTTTTCTTAGTTATTGGTGGTGGACCATAAATACATATCTCTAAAAACAACAAAACATCCACCTGGCGACTCCACTAGCCTCCAGTAGGCCTAATACTCTATAAAAAACCAAAATTTTCATAAATCATAATATCCTGTTGACTTGCCTTTCCAAAAACACAAAGTTCATGATGCAACCTCTGAAATCAGTGACAAACTAAGTACAACTTAGGGATTTAGAAATCTTCATCTAAACATAGGAAATCAGCATAATAACTTGCAAATAGAACTATAGCTTTCTCAACGATCTAGAAAACTATTGAACTAAGTTTTAAGTCATTTTTGCAAGTTTTCGCATAAAATTTTTCTAGAAAAGAATTTTCCTAAAAAAAATCTTTGTCAGTATTGGTGGTGGACCATAAATCTCAAGAAAATCCACCTGGCGACTCCAATAGCCTTCATTTTGTTTTTACCTTACTCGCATTAGCGAAACCCCTAGAGAGGACAACCATCCAAAAAATAATCACAACTATCACCCTCTCTAGATTTTGACTTTGAAATCTGGCTTCACGAAGAATTAATACCAGATCTCACTCGGACCCAAATCCCCCTATCATAGTTGATGACCTAGAAAATATTTTGTGGCAAACTTTTGAAACTGGTGACTTAGCTACCAATAGGACCATCTACAAAGCAAGCTCTGTACCTGAACATCTTACATCCTTATGAGATTCCCAGTTTGACTTGAGTTCAAAAAAAGCCCTTTTTAGAAGCAAGTTGCAAAGTAAAATAAACCTTGATGTTCTTGAGCCCTTAGATTTGCAACAGAGTCCTATTAGAGAAGCCTCACCCACTACATCTCCTAATTTTCAGCTTCTCCACCACTTTGGCTCTTATCACCCCAAATCTGCTCAGAATCAGTCTACAAGTCCAAGTACCTCCGCCACACCCATTAAGACCACCACTGTGAAAATCACTTCATCCCATACTACAAACCCCCATACTGTAAATCTACCATCAGCTCCCATCATGGCAGCTTGGTATGTGCCCTTAGTGTTACCACTACCTTTGGTACCTTTGCAAAATGATTACCAATCCTGAATCCCACACTTCACCGAAACTGAGGCTGCTACTACTCAACAGCATGTAGATAGAATCAACGATGCTTTTGACTACATGGAATTAGAATATGAAACCATAAAGATGAGAATGTTTTCCCAAAGCCTAGGCAGAGAACCCAAGAAATGGTTTAAAAGCTTAGCTCCTAACAGTATACATGATCTCCCAGCACTTTACCAAAATTTCATAAACAGGTGGGAAATCAGGAAAA
Organism: Pinus albicaulis; assembly: GCA_034641835.2. NCBI lineage: Eukaryota > Viridiplantae > Streptophyta > Pinopsida > Pinales > Pinaceae > Pinus > Pinus albicaulis. The sequence goes on from CM076577.1 coordinate 679,576,405, forward strand.
ACCCCATCCAAATCCTTTCCGAATATAACAATCTTAAAAGGAATATGGGGGAAATTGTTCAGGACTATTGCACTAGATTCAACAGTGTCTATAATGCCCTCCCGCCTCACATGAAACCTCCACTTGGCTCAACACTAGTAAAATTTCCCGAAGGTTTCGATCTAGATATGACATACCAACTAAGAGAAAGAGACCCCACAACTTTAGAAGAAATGAAAAAAGTAGCTATTAGTGCCGAAGCCAACCTAGCTGAGAAGAGAGCTAGAATGAGATCAGAAAATAAAGTCACATACCAAGATGAGGTCATGCCTTCTACCTCCTCCTTAGATCCCAAGATAGAAAACCTGGTTAAAACCATGGAGAGAATGTGGGAAAGAATGAATCTAAATGAAAAAGTACCTCTTAAGGACAACCAGCCAAATCCTCAATACAGAAACCAGAACCAAAACTTTAGAAGAGACCTGCCTCAAAACAAACCAAGGGAAAATGACCAACAGATCAGGCCACTTTTCCATGAAAACTATGTTGATGAGGTCGAAAGAGATATGGAACCACTTGATGAAAATCACTTAAACTTGATAGGTTCTGATAGTGAGGGTGAGGTTTTCCTCATAGAAGAAGAAAAAGTTTTCTTCTCCTCGAATCAAAATGAAGCAAATTATGAGGACCCCGAAGATCCTGAGGTAGGATTACAAAACACCATAATGGAATTCCATAGGCAATATGATCTTAGGAGTAAGAAAAACCAAGACAACTCTAAGAGAGGTAGCTCAGACACTACTGTTACAAAAACTCCCGATAACATTCTTAAAAGAACAACGGATAGTAACAAAATCATGGCTAAGAGAACTGACCAAAACAAAGACAAAACTAGCCAGGAAAGCCTTGATCCCAACTGTCCTAGTATCTCTACTAAGATTCCTGAAACAACTATATTGAACGAAACTCCGAATCAAAATCAAAAAATCAAGAGCATAGAAGAATTTATGGCTGATCGAACTGAGATGAATCTGCACAAAACCCAAGTACCTTTTAGTTTCGAAGGAGAAATTGCCAAGATCAAGGCAACCATACCCCTCACTGAGCTAGTAACTGTAGATAGGTACAAATCTCATATCTTTAAAGTTTTAAACATAGAAAATGATGCAGATACTTTAAATCTGACAGACGACAAACCTGAGCTTTTGTTTGGTCCCAAAATAGAAGGAGAATACCAAGAAGGAACTATTTCCCCATTCTACGTAAGTTTGAGCATCCAGGACAAGATATTACATAATGCCATGTTAGATTCCAGTGCTTCTCACAACCTCATGCCTAAAGTAGTCATGGAGAGTTTGGGCATATAGGTAACTAAACCTTGCAAATACTTGTACTCATTTGATTCCATTAGGGTTAAATGCTTAGGCCTAATAAAGAACCTGTGTTTCACCCTAACACAAATACCAGCTAAAAGCCTAGTCATGGACGTAGTGGTGGCTGATATTCCTCCTAAATATGGAATGCTATTATCAAGATCATGGGCCACCAAAATAAGAGGTAGCCTCCAAATGGACATGTCATTTGCCACCATCCCAGATTTTAACCAGACTAGGAGGTTGTACCGAGAAACTCACATGAAATATATGGTAAGAAACCTAGATAGGCCAAACAACACTCCAATTTATTCCATTCATTCCAATTTAGATTCTTTTATCTTATACAATGAAAGTGATATAAATGAGCTGATAAAAGGAAATGAAGAAGATTTCAAACCATCAGAACAACATTACTCATCCCCAGATAAAGAAACTGATGATCAAAGCTCTAAGAAACCTGAAAACCAACTTAGTAACACGCATGAAAAAGAAACTCTTTGGAGTATAAGCTTTGACGGATCCTGTGGTAAAACTAGTTTGGGGGCTGGCATCTAGATACACAATACTAATGAAGGTCATTCTTTCATATTAGAATTCCAATGTACCAATAACATTGCGGAATATGAGGCCCTTCTCCTTGGTCTGCACTTACTTAAAGACTTAGGTGCTAAGAAAATATCAGCCCAGGGAGACTCATGACTTGTAATTAGACAAATAAAAGGTGAATACTCAGAAAAAAACTCAAGACTGAGAGAATACAGGAATGTAGCATTAGACATCCTTAAAACCTTCGAAAGATATGAACTCACTTATATTCCTTGGACTCAAAATATCCTAGCCAATGAGCTCTCTTTTGCCGCAAGCAATGGACAAATACCATGTTTAAATGAACAATACAGTATCCAAGTCAAACATCGTCCTACAGTGCCGGACAGCATTGACCATTGGAAAATATTCAAAGATGACGAACAAATTGATGATTTTTTGCAATCTAGAAATGAGTTTGAAATAACCAAAACAAACTTAGAACATGAAGAAAGAAGTCTTGACAAAAATGAAGACCAGGAGCCATATTTACCTTCTCTAACAGATGTAAACTTGATTAATCATCCATATGAAGCCGAAACATGTGAGGACCTAGACCAAAGAGAGCTTGAAGTCTTACACTATGAAAATGACACCATACCCAGAGGGCTTGCACCCTTAGAGGAATTGTTTGATTTTAATGACGTGGCCAAAAAACCAAAAATGGAATCTACCAAGGTTGATATAGAAGAATATAACATAGGAAGCACAAAAGAACCAAAAATGATCAAACTGTCCAAAACTCTCCCTCCTCACATGAAACAAAAATACATTGAGTTGTTTAAAGAGTTTAAAGATGTGTTCACATGGGGATACCAAGATTTGAAATCATACGACACAAGCATCATTCAACACAAGATCCCCCTCAAAGAAAACCAGAATCCTTTCAAACAAAAGTTGAGAAGAATAAACCCAGTCTTACTACCTTTAGTTGAGAAGGAAATCAAAAATATGTATGATGTTGGGATAATAGTTTCCCTTAGGTACTCTGAGTGGGTTTCAAATCTGGTATCAGTCAGGAAAAATACCGGTGAGATCAAATTTTGTATTGATTTCTGAAACCTGAATAGAGCCTCTTTAAAGGACAACCATCCTTTTCCCAACATGGAACACATACTTAAAAAAGTGGTGGGTGCTAAAAGAATCTCATTTCTTGATGGTTTTTCTGGATACAACCAAGTGCTGGTCTTTCCTAGTGATCAACACAAAACTTCTTTCACCACGCCTTGGGGCACTTTCATGTATGTTAAAATGCCTTTTGGATTAATGAATGCTGGTGCCACATTCCAAAGAGCCATGGACATAGCCTTCTCAGAAGACATAGGTTATTTCATAGTCATATATCTTAACGACATCATCATATATTCCAAATCAAATGAAGAGCATCTGGTTCACTTGAAAAAGGTTTTTGAAAAATGTAGAAAATACGGTTTATCTCTGAACCCCAAGAAAACACTATTCGGTCTCGAAGAAGGAAAACTCCTAGGTCACATCATTTCTGAAGATGGAATAAAAATAGACCCCAAAATAATCGAAGGCATATTGCAAATCAGTCACCCCAGAAACATTAAGGAATTACAATCCTTTATCGGAAAAATTAATTTCTTAAGAAGATTCATCCCAAATCTTGTCGAACTTTTGAGAAATATCACAAACATGTTAAAAAATGAAGTTGGAGTTAAATGGATTGTAGAAGAAAAAAAATCTTTTGAAATATTTAAAAAAGAACTCACCGAAACACCAGTACTGATAAGTCCCGATTTCATCAAAGATTTTTACATTTTCTCATTTGCATCTGAACACACGGTAGCTGCAGTATTATTACAAAAGAAAACAGCAGGGCAAGAACAACCCATAGCTTTTTTTAGTAAATCCCTAAGAGATGCTCCCTTAAAATATAATATCATGGAAAAACAGGCATTCGCATTGGTAAAAGCACTGAAATATTTCTGATTTTATATCTTTCATTCTCATATCATTGCTTTCGTTCCCCATACCGTCGTCAAAGATATATTAAATCAAGATCCCGATGGTAAAATGGGAAAATGGATCGCTATCATCTTAGAATATGACTTAGAAATCTGACCCACCAAACTTGTTAATGGATGAGGACTTGCAAGACTAATGGCTGAAACAAACCTCCAAGCATTAGTTATAAATTTTGTTGACACCTTAGAAGAACAGGAAGAATGTGCAGCCCCTCATGTTGAAGAAATGTTTTTAAATTCACCTTGGTATGCTGATGTTCTTTATGTGTTATTTTATCTTAATGCTCCTCCAACCTTATCAAAGACAAAAGCAAGATTCCTCAAACAAAAATCTTTAAAGTTTTGTATTTTAGATGGAATTTTGTATTGGAAAAATCCCACTGGTATGCTGCTTAAATGTTTGCTTGAAGATGATGCAGAAAAAATTATGCACGAAATGCATGAAGGAGAATGCGGAGGGCATCTCTACTGGAAAACCACAGCCAACAAAATCCTTAGAGCTAGTTATTATTGGCCTACCTTGTTTCCTGACAGTCACAAACTGGTTATAACATGCCATAAGTGCCAAATTTTTTATGGCAAGAAAAAAAATTTACCTTTGCCCTTACATCCCATCATAGTTGAAGGACCTTTCCAACAATGGAGTTTAGATTTTATTGGGGAGATTCACCCTTCTTCGTCTGCTCAACACAAATGGATCCTTATAGCCACTAATTACTTTACCAAATGGATAGAAGCCATATCCTCCAGGAATGCTACCGATTCAGTCATCATTAAGTTCCTAGAAACCAACATTTTATCTAGATTCGGCTGTCCTAAGAAAATTATCACTGATAACGCTGCTGCCTTTTCCTCCAAAATAATGGTTGACTTAAGTTACAAATATCATATTACATTAGGACATTCCACAGCTTATTATCCCCAAGGTAATGGTTTAGCTGAGCCCTCTAACAAAAGCCTAGTCAACATCGTTAAGAAGCTTCTTGAACAAAATCAAAAGGCATGGCATGGAAAACTAGTGTATGCACTATGGGCTGATAGACTAACCACCAAAAAATCAATCAGTATGTCTCCCTATCAACTAGTGTATGGCATGGATGCCATTTTCCCGACATCTTTAGGGGTTCCAGTGATGAAGCTATTACAAGAAGTTCAAATATAAGAAAATGACATGCAAAGGAGGATAAATCAGACTATCCATTTACAACAAACAAGAGAAGAAGTTTACCAAAGGAATCAGTTAGCGCAAGATAAGATGAAACAAATTTTTGACAGAAGGACCTAGGAAAGTGATTTCTAGATTGGGATAAAGTATTAAAATGGGATTCCAGAAGAGAAGATAAAGGAAAGCATGGTAACTTTGAAAACTTATGGAAAGGGCCTTTCATTATCAGTTCGGTTAGCAGAAACAATTTTTTTTTCCTACAAGAACCTGATGGGACTTAAACTTTTGGAGGTCCTGTAAATGGTAGGACACTAAAACATTACTTTTGTCAAGAGCTCCAGTTTTAAAAAAATTCACTCATTGTACATATCACTATTTGAAGAAATAAATCAAAAACAGAAAATACAAAAACAATAGAAAAGTAGAAAAGAGGGCAGTTTTAAAATATAGCAGAAAAGCCCCATGTTCGAAAAATAGACTTACTGAAAGTGCACAAGTCTAAATGCCACTACTAGTTCTCAAAAGACATCTTGTTCAGTTATCAAGCCTAATCATAACTAGACATGTTTTAAATTGATTGCTGATAAGTTAGTGAAAGAAGTGATAGTCAAATTGTGTAAGCTTGACTTGTCAATGGAAGAAGATTAGGAAAAGATATTGGTTCCACACGCTCAAAACAGAACCAAAGAGGAAAACATGGATGAAAAACAAACTATGTATCCTAGCCCTGATTTTTCTAAATCTCATTTTGTGCGAGAATAATATTTGTGTGCATCTTGTCTTTTATGCCACAAACACATGACAAATCAGACCGTCTAATCCTGATTTGGTAATTTTTCAATTTCATGTTTTAGTTTAGTGAATGAAATCCTGTCAAATAGCTTAATCTTGACAGTCGATCTAGCATAGGTAGAGAAATCAAAGGATTTCATCAATTTAATCTAAACTCCTGGAAGATATAAGTGTAGAATTAGATAGTTTTCATTTTTTCAAAAATATCATGTCAAAGGGTTACTAGTCCAAGAGCACCTAAAAGAAGAAAAATGTTAGGAGATACAACTGGGTAGGTAGAGATGAGGTCAATGCTAATCATGCTATAAATTTTCAGAAATAGCATCAAGAAAGAGAGAAATTTGTGCCAATGGATAAGGCACTAGTCTTCACAAGCCAGAAATCTGCAATTTTTGACACCTCCTGAAAGGGATCTGCCCTACCCAAATGGAGCCACTGTTAGTCATCAGTATTTTTACATGTTTTGATGACTAGATTCCTTGGCTGAGTTTTCTAGAAGCTAATCTAAATCTGTCAATTTTTCATCTAGAAAATACCTCAAACAAATTTTTTTCTTCCTATCCCTCTCCTTCAGCCTATAATAAGAAAAACCCTTCAGTTTCCCTACCTATCACAATTCAGCAAAGCCTCCCTGTCTATAGCTATTATAAGTTTCCCTCTCTACCACCAAAATCCTTTGTTTTTCATGCAACCCATTGTCCAACATTTAACAAAGTGTCTACCCCTCTCTCACTGATCACTTTGTCATGTGATAACCTACTCATGCCCAAGAAGCCATTCAAAATCCATGACAAAGTATGTAGGTCTAGGTGGTGGTGTTTTAGGAAAAATTCCTCGGCGAGACTGTTTTGAGCCAAAAACCCTATCTTCAATGTCAATCAGCCATCATGTATTTTTTTTTGCCAAAGAAAAACCCTTGTCTACCCCTACGCCATGCACCATCAAAGAGGTCACTTTGTTTTGTTCCTAGTAAGGCTCAAGAATGTCCAAATCAGGAAAAAAGAAGGAGTTTTCCATGTCTGAAGAAATATGATAAGATCGGGCACGATCCCCATGAAACATCAAAGAAGCCCTCCAAACTTCAAAAGCATCTATTTTTACATCTCTGCAGGGATGTACTGATTTATGACACTAAACAAAGTATGAGAAAAAAGAGCACCTCAGGAGAAAGTTTCATGCTATGTCAAGCTTTACTATGGAAGTCAGAAAAAAGTGCAGATTGTGGTCAGCCCTAAAAATCAGCCTTGTACAACCAACAGTGGCAGTCTTTGACATAAAAGAGCTTTAAATCAAATTAGGCCTCATAGTGAAAGTATAGAAAGGAAAGCTTCTTCCTATACCTTACCATGCACCTGGGCTCTGAAATACTGTCACAGACAAGTTCACCACACATTATGAATACACAGTCAAGGGAAGAAAGAGTTGTTTCAAGATGCATAGCAATGAGCGCTCACCATTTACAAAGCACTTTATTTATTCCTGAAGATTCACAGTAATTTTATGCAAAAGGGATGTACTTTACTGACAAGTCCTCATGAAGCAAAAAGCATTATGATTCAAATGATTTCATCAAGGATAAGTACCAAAGATTCATTGTTGCCTTCTATTTTGTATTTTTTCAAACAAGAAGATAGGGGTCACAGTTTTAATATGAATGAAGTTTTATAGTTCTAAGGACCTTCATCAATAAAAAGTAGGGGGCCTCATGGTAGGTCTGAAGGGTCACAAAGACTGTGTGTAGGAAGCCTCTTTCAAAAGATAAGCAGAGGGTAAAGGCACAGTCTCAAAGTGCCTAGATTTGGAATAGGTAGCTTTCCTCAAAAGGTTAACATTGACAGATCAAAGACCTCCTTCTAGAGAAGAAAGGGCACCCCTCACAGTCCTAAAGAAGTCTCCCTTGAATGACAAACGCAAAATCCGTTTTGAATGATAAACATAGTTTGTCTAAAGAGCTACAAACAGTTTGTTCATGGACATTTTTCATTTGGTTAAACGGAGGTAAAAAAGCACCCATGTTGTTGTCAAACATTTCCTCCTTCAAGATAAGCAGAGGGCCCACAGATGTTTGAGGATATTCAAGAGTGACATGTGGAAAGATTACATTTTACCCCTGAATGGTCTAGTTAAAAAGAAACAGAGAAAACAAGTAGTTTTGTGCTTAGTACCTACATCAGATGACAGCTACAAGGTTCAAGGGTTGAAGAGAAACTTCTTCAATTGATTAAAAAGGTTGGGAAAGGTTCTATTTAAAGAGAAATTTTGCAATGATAAACAAGAGAAGTTACAAAGCTAGTTTGTTTAAAAAACATTCCTCATTTACAAAATAGAGACAGGCCCTTAGAAAACTGTAAGAGGTTGAAAACCTAATGTATACATAAAGCGTCCATGCAGTTTGTCTAACAAGGCCTCCTTCATGACAAGCAGAGGGCCCACTTCCCACAGTTGCAGATGACCTCCTTCAAAATAAGCAGATGGTCAAGTTTCCATTGTTAACACTGAGGTTGAAGAAAGGTGTCATTAATAGTCAAGTTTGAGAGATACAATGTTTTGAAAAAATGACAAACACAACACTTGTTTTAAAGAAATTGTCATAAAAAAAGCACATGGTAATTTTTGTTGTATATCTCTTAGTAAGAAGCATACTCATGGCACGAAGTTTAATCTTCAAAGGAGACAACTTTCAAAAAGGGATAAAACAATTGGTAAAAGGCAAGCCCTCAAACAAAATATAGAAAAACCATTTGTCTTTACAAAGACAGAGGCAAAAAGTGAGAAATCACAAAAACGAGGGAAAAGGCGTTCAAAACGTTTTAAAAAGAGCTACAAAAGCTCTCAAAGAAGAAGTTCACTTTCCATTTTGCAAACAAGCAGAATAAAAGATTCCTTTCGAACCCTGGGCAAGCAAATTGGTAAGAGTTTGAAGATGTGACGCGCCTGTGGCAAGACGCGACTCACCTATAGGTGTTCACAGAAGAAATTTACACACGGCACGACGCACCTGTAGCGGCGTGCAACGTGCATGTGCGTGTTGACTAACTGGCCCGCCCGGCGTTCAGAGGGCGCCCACTGCCCGACCCGACAGCACCAACACAGCGTGCAGGTGCTACGCGCCTATGCACAGGAGCGTAGCACCGCTCAACACACTTTCAACTCACCTCAAATCAGTTTTTTTCCCAGTGAAACTTTCTCCAAAAGTGCACCATACATGTTAAGAGGTATTTTACTATTTTCATCGCCTAAGTTGTTGATTTTGAGAAGGTTTAAGAAACAATTTTTTTAAGGAAAAAACACAGTCTTATGAAGGAAAAAAATGTAGTTTACTCTAGAAACCACCATGTTTACAAAGATAAAACAAAACAGTGATTGAGGAGAAAAGGCTATTGTTTGATTGCAAAGGCCTGTTTTGCTTAAGAAGCCAGGCATAGTTTTTGAAAAAGGAAAAACAATGTTTTAAAAGGAGAAAGGCATGTTTTGCTTAAGAAATCAGGCATAGTTTTTGAAAAAAGGAAAAACAGTGTTTTAAAAGGAGAAAGGTTTGTTTTGATTAAGAAGCCAAACATAGTTTTAAAAGAGAAAAACAATTCTCAAAGGAGAGTTATATTTTTAGTTCATTTAGAAGGCCTGTTTTGATAAAAGAGGGAAAGAAAAGCCTAAACAAAACTATGCCTCCAAAGAAGGCTAGTAAGGGTGGATTTCACAAAAGGTTTGAGCCTGTTATAACTCAGGAGATTAATGACTCCCCTTCAGTTCTTTTTAACTTCCATGAGGTGGGCTGCCTTGATTTTTGCCAAAAAGTCCAGGAGGTTACCAATTACCCTCCCTTAACACAACTGTTCGCCCTGAGGCTGCAAGGAAAACATGTCCACCTAGCAGGTCTGGACTTTAAACTCACTCCTAGGGCTGTCTCCAAAGCAACTAAGATCCCCTGTATAGGAGAAAAGTGGTTCAAACAAGCATACCTAGATCTAAATCACTATAAACCTTTCTTAAAACCAGACCATCAGGATGCTTGCCAAGCTATATTTCTGTTTTCTCACTTATTGAGCAGCTATGCCCCCCTCATGAGAGTTATCATGAAGTATTTCACATGTGAAGGGAGTTTTTCCTGGATTTATTCCTATCACATCAAGCTTCTCATGCATTTCACAAGGACTCAGTTGCTAAATCTCCCTTTCTTCCTCTACAAAAGCATAGACAAGATGTCCTCCCTTATTCAAAAGAGACCTCATGCTCAACAAAAAGCCAATATTTTCCATCATTCTCTCATCAAAATCATCATCCTTCACCAACTTGAAAAGAAAGGAGTGTCTTAGGAGACTTTCATTTCTCATCCAAATTTTTCCACTTCCTCTTCATCTCATGGCCCATCTCAAATATCCTCCTCACCCTCCACTCACTATGTCTCTCCTCCATCAAGTCAAAATACTCCTCAAAGGAAAACATCGCCCATGATTGATAGTGAAAAAGAGAAATCTTATGAAAGCAGGCATGAGGTTAGTGGTGATGAGGAATATGGGGACACTAAGCAAATTAGTGAGCCTAAACCAAGTGAAAAATCAGAGGGCAGTGATCATGAGCAGCAAATTAGTGATGATGAAGAGAAACAGAGCAGTGAAAATGAGCAAGGAAATAGTAAGGATGAAGAGCAGCAGGGTAGTGGTGATGAAGAGCAAAGGGAAGAGGTTCAAAGCAGTGATGAAAGACAAAGTGACCATCAGTGACACAGTGATCAGGATGACAGTCCTTAAGGCAATAAAGAAGATTCTAATCAGGGTAGTGATGTTGAACAGAAAAATAGTCCTCAAACAGACAATGAGGGAGGTGACAGCATGCAAAGTGACCATGGTGGCAGCCCACACCTAGATTCTAGAGGAGACAGTCATAATGAAGGCAGCCCTCAACAAGTTCAAGACAGTAAGGAGGGTAAACAAGGCAGTCTACAGGCAGACAGTAAGGAGGGTAAACAAGGCAGTCTAGAGGCAGACAGTAAAGATGGTCAAACAGCAGAAAAAGATGATGAAGCTAACAGCCCTAAAGAACATTTTCTAAACAACACTAATGAGGTTGAAAGCAACATATGTCAAGAGGTTCAAAACAGTGACAAAGGTGAATCTTGCAGCCCCAAACAAACTCAAAACAGTGAGCAGGGCAGCAAAGAAAAATATGATGAAGGCAGCGATTTGAAAAATCAAGTTGAACAAGTGCAAGTAATGAAACCTCCTCTCTCTTCTCCTCAACACAGCCAAGAGCATGTGCTAGCTGCCTCTCCTAGGCAAGGGGGCATGACTCTTCCTCCAAAAGTGGTGAAGCCTAAAACACCAAATCTACTAAGAAGAAAATCACTCCAGTAGTGACTAGCAATGTCACTAGGGTGCTAAGAAGTAGAGGCAAATTACCTAAGAAGAGTTTTGTTGAATTACCAAAGAGAAAAAGGACAAAGAAATCTACCGAAAGCAAGGATAAAGAAAAAGTTGAACAACAGGAGAGTAGTCATGAAAAGGAAAGGGATTTTGACATCATACAAATAGACAGTGATGCTGGAGATGATGAAGCTAGAATTCTTGAGTCTCTTTTGCAAAACAGATAAGCCCAAATCCATGACTAAGAAAATGATCTAGAAAGGTCAAAGGACCTCATACATGTCCTACAAATGAAAAATAAATAAATAAGTGGGAAAATCGAAATTTATGAGGCCCAGGATTTCAAATATCAAAGGTAAGCATACAAAGCACAAGTCAATCTTGAAGATTATATGGGCGAATTTGATGATACGGAAGGAAGAAGAAGCAGCCCTTGTTCGATCTTATCCTCTCACACAATTGCTCTCCCAAGAAATAGAAAATGATAAAGAATCATGGCTTGAAAGATCCAACAAGAATTTGGAGGATAAATTAGAGAAAGCAAACAGAGACTTGGGTCTGCAAAGGAAGATGACTGGGCACTACAATAAATTGAACCAATTTGCCCGAAGAAAGCTCAAACTTGCTCAAGAAAGGCTCAAAACTGCCTGGAAGAGGCGCTCGATGGAAAAAGTGGAAAAAGGCATATCTAGGCTTGAAATCTTGGCCTCAGATTCCTTTCATGCTTCTAAGAACCCATAAGGGGCTTGCTCGCCAAAATTGAGCAAATTTTGACATGATTTTGTTTTTTGTGTTTTTTGGCCCTAATTGCACATGTTTCTAAGCGCGGCCATGGGTGTTAGGAGCATCCTCAGCTCATGAAAGTAATTTTTTTGGATGTATTAAATTTTTTGGCAGCTACTCACAAGTTTTCAAATCAAAAGGAGGTGTTTTGGTCCCCTAAAGAGGCAAAAATCAGTCAAAATTCACCTTTCTCCCTCACATATCAGCAAATGAGACCCTCCTGGGTTTTTTCACTCATTCCACCTTTTGGTAGACTTCCAAGGATAAGTTTGAGAAAAATCAAGTAGTTCCAAAAACTATACATCTAGGGCTTTCCAACGAGCTATCACTGACCTTGTTTTGACATCAGTAGGTCCCTCAAAAGTTGTCTGCAAAACATGCTTATTTCTGCTGTTACGTTCCTGTAGCATTTTGGCTTAAAAAGAAGTTTTCTATAGGTGGCCATCCAAATGTGCGTTTAGCTATTTTTAACCCTATGTCAAAGGTTAGAAGTCATTTTTCTTGCTATTTTTGAAGATATTTTGTGCCTTGGGCTTTGCAAAGCCTCAAGGACAAAATCAGATATTTGTATTAGGCCAATGGCCTTCTAGATGCTCTAGGATAGTTTCTTTCTCTTTGGCCTATATATTCCAAGAGAATTCATTGTAACAAGAGGCTGAACTTGATGTTATAGCGCAATAAATATTATTACAAGCTTTGAAGAAATACTTTGTCTTATGAAGTGGATGATTTCTTGTTTGACTTGGATGGATGAGGAGGACTGTTTGTAGGATTCCATGGCTTGGTGAATGGTATTGTGTTCCTTATCTGTTATGTTTCCCTAGTTTATCATACACGTTTTCATGCTTCTTGCTTGTTGTAGGTCAGTAAAGAATAGATTTGAGACATGCCCATGGAGGCACCTCAAGTTTCCTGATTCATTACAACTTATATGTTTTTCTTCTTTCTTGGTTATGTCAAAGAATTCTTAACTGCTCTTTGATGCTGTTGTACATATCAGCCCCTCCATTCAGAACTTTGGCCAACAGCCCCATTCAAATCCGTTTAAAACCCCTGTCGTGGCCTAAAACCCCCATATTCTGCTTAACATTACTATTTCTGCCCACAAAATACACTGCAAAGGCTTAAACCCGCAATTAAAATTTATATCGGGTCTTAGCCCCTTTTGTTTTGATTCCCCATGTGACTTATGTGCAAAACCGTGTGTTAAAACGAAAGGAGCCCATTGCTTTATGTTTTCGGGCCAAATCTTAGCCGCCCAATCCAAAAAAAATCGACGACCCATATTTTAATCTACCATGGTGGCCCCCATGCCCAAAAACCGGTGGTCTATTCCACACCACCCATCCATAGCAGGCGGTATTTCCCGCGGACCCACTGATTCCATACGCTGGGTGACGCATGTCCCGGTGTACGATATCCAAACCACCCATTTCGTGCATTATTCTTCGGACGAGAGTTGGGTAGCGGAATTATCATCGACCGTCCGATCCTGCGCTCTCCATCTGACGGTGGTCATTCTCCAAAGTCGCACGAGATTTAACCCAAGTCACGTAATGCTCGGGTCCACCATTCCGCCGCTGTACAATGCACTCTCCACCGTTGATTTCATTTTTGATTGTGCGGCCCAGAATTGTTCACACATTCCATTAATTGATCAGGTCCACCTCCACGTCGTCCCTTCCACTTAGCTTCCCGTACGCCCACGTGTCGTTTGCGGCCACGGCCACCATTTGTATTTTTTGTTTACGTGTCTTATTACATGGTTTATGTTACGTATCGTCGCCTTGTTCTAGCTTTACCGTTTCATTGTATATTCCATCGCCACTCTGCACTTCCCCGCCATCCTTCTCAGTTCACGTCATCAGTCCATGGTCATGCTCATGTCCACCACCTTTGTGTCCAGTCTTCTTAACTTATTTGTGAATTTTGCAGGTTGCAATGACGAGGGATCGCCATAAATCTCCGCCTTCATTTCAGAAGCCGAGAATACGCAGCGGGACCCTGTTTTAAGAGAAAAATTTATAGAAAAAGATCCAGAAGCTGCTGTGATATGACCACCATAAAGAAGGGCAAGGATCTAAGTCTGTTAAACCCTCCAAGGTCATTCAAATACACATCGTGAGGGGATGAAGAATTAATGGGGCAGCATAAAAATATCAGCGAAAGATCGAGAGATACAGCGCCCTGCATCAAAGGTCTTGGATTTAAATTTAAATATTGGAAGGTACAGTGTTCAGAAAGTAATATCCTCAAGGTGATATTTCAGTCAAGTTCCCTTCAGGAACGTACAGAATGTTCACGAAGAGTTACCCTTACGCCTTGTTCCTGAAGATATTTTCTCTCGGTGCATTTATTTCTGGAGGTAGATTGCAAAGTACAGATAATTATATTCAGTCATTCACAGTATGGCCGCGAATGTTTTCCGCCACTTTGTTTCAAATCAGATCATTAAATGTGTATCACCTACCTCATTATCTAGAGCTTTCTATCTCTTCTATAAAAACGAGAAAGAAAGACATTGTAAGGGTTCCAGATTTCTATCAGCAAACTGTGCAGTGAAAGGCTTTGTATACATCTTGTAAATTTTCTGTATGAAGGCTCAGAGCCCGTAGGGTCTCAGTGAGGAGGAGTTATAAATGTAATGAGGATTCTGGTCTTTGGTATCCCACAGCATGTAATCTTTTCTTATGTGTTTATATAATATCTCATTTCATTGCATTTATCTTCTTGTATCATGTTCTATAATGCGAGTGGCTCACTGATCTTAAGTAAGGATTCATCCTAGTTGGTGCCCATACTTGGATTAGTCAAGCGCTTTAAATAGGCCTAGTCATGATATATTGTTCCATGTTCATGTCATTCATATTTTCTACTATATTAGTTACTTGAGGAGGGTGCTTTTAAAACAACATTGTCATGTATGGATTCTTAGTTGGATAAGCCCATATGTGGTTCTGTTGTGTATCTGGGTATCAGCCTCATGTTAACTAGTATCTCCTTCATGTTTTCCTCACTGCATCCACTTTCTGATATTTGATTTCTGTGGCATACTATTTGAACTGGCCCTCTTTGCAGTAAGCTGTCTCTTAACTGTCTGATGCTTTTGTATTGGAGTTTTGCATGCTGTTCCTACATTATTCTTATCTTTGTATTAGCTTCTGAGAGAGTTTGGTTCCATTTAAACTAATTTCCTTGTTTTACAAGAGATAGTAAGAGATCTTTTGGATTGACAACCCAAGATATATTATGAGCTCCTTGCTATGCTAAGATGTCCTAGGCACTGGTCTATAGCAACTCTAGGCTGTCTCTAGGGTAGACAAGAATTGTCGACAACATCTTTCTGGCGCCGTTGCCGGGGAGTGAATTCAAGAATATTAGTTTCCCTGGGCCTCAACAAATCATATTCACTCTCTAATCAGGTGAACACAGAGAGTTGAAGAGTTGCGTATCTCTCACCTTGGCGACTCCACTGCTTTTTATTTGATAAATCTATTGGTAGTCCTGGCTCCTCGAAAGCCACATTTGAGGTCAGATACATCACAGTCGAAGATACCTTCTGTGCCTGACCCATAAAAGATTATATAGAGGAGAAGTTGGACAGAAATACAGTCAGTTCGTGCTGAAAACCCTGAACATTCTGTAGAAGACTTCCCATCCTCCTCTTCTCAAGAAATCCTGGTTGAAAATTTCGACTCCACCAAGGAAAATCCTGAATATTACTCAGATAGTCCACCCCAGGGAAGTGCAAGAACTAAAATGAACTTTCATCCTACCCCTGAGGCTGAGGAAGTTAAAGAAGTTACAGAAGTAGCCCCTGTTAATCGTGAATTGTTTCCATCTACAACTCAGGCTTCTGTACAATACATTCCTATTGTTATCCATACTCCACTTCCTCCTCCTCCTCTGCCTCCATTTGTACATCAGATTGCCGCACAAGCCCCACCTCCTCCAATGGCTAATATTCCTGCATTCCTGTTAAACAAATATGCTCCACTGGCCTTACCACAAGTGCTAAATGATATGCCACAGGATTATTTGAATATTTTTCCTAGATTCAATGGAGAAAATGAGATTGATGCTCAGAAACATCTTGAGGTCTTCTGTGCCTTTGCAGAAAATTTGAATGTTGAACATCTGGACGTGGTCTTAAGATTGTTTGTTCAATCTCTGGACGGTGAAGCCAGAAAATGGTTTAAAACATTAGCAGACTGTTCTGTAAATACTTGGGAAAGAATGGAAGAAGTTTTCCTCGGGAAATGGGGAGAAAAGAAAGATCATGGGATGTGTCTGACTGAATTTAATACTCTAAAGAAGAAACATAATGAAGGGGTGTCAGAGTTTATTAAAAGATTTAATAAGTTATATTTGAGCCTGCCTCCTGAGATGAAGCCTCACCAAACTGCTGCTAAGGTAGTCTTCATAGCAGCCTTCGATTCAGATTTTGGCTTCTCCTTGAGGGAAAGGAAACCTGCCTCTCTAGATGATGCTCAGTCAGATGCTCTTGAATTAGAAGCAAACTTTGCCTCCACTGGGAAATTAAAAGGAAAAGTTGAACAGGATACCAGAAGGAGAGGCAAAGAAGAGGTCTCTACCTCCAATCAAGACAAAGACTCTGACAAAATGGACGAAATAAGAAAAATGATTAAGAAGATGGTCAAGCTTGAATTGGCGGCTAAGAACGCAGCCCCTAAAAATTTCTACAATGCTCCAAACAGAGGATATAATTCCCAGTACAAAAGACCACCCCTGCAAATATTGCCCAAAGATACAAAGGAGCAGCAAGATCAGGTACCACACCCATTGTACCTGGAAGGCCCAGCAGATGACTCCACTGAAGATGCTGCTTATGAATTAGAAGATTCAAATCATGCTTTCTCAAACAATGAAGAAATGGAATGCCCATTGCAAGAAGAAGAGGAGGAAGCAGAAATTGACCATTATTGTAAACAATTTAATGATTTCATGCAAGCACATTTCAATAGAAGATATAATCTGAGATCTTTAGGGAAGTGGACTAGAACTCAAGATCAAAATGAAAAGTCCAAAGAAGTCGCAATAGAAAAATCCCCTTTTTCTTTCAATTTGCAAAAAGAACTTGAAAAGATCAAAATCCCAGTCCCCTTGACTGAACTGTTGAAACAACCAGCATATCAATCTCAAGTCGCCTCTTTCATACTTCCTCCAGAAGCAGCACTCACCCCAGATAATATCAAGCACTGGCAGGGATTTGAGGATGAAGAACAGATGACAGGATTCCTAGAAATAGAGGGTGAATTCTCTAACATGGGGATTGATGCTGATGAGAGAAATCTGACATCACTTGATAGGCGAAGAAAGAAGGAAGGAAATTCGGTGGAAGACTTTAACCCATGGAATGAAGAAATCAGGTTACTAGAGATTATGTCGAATAAATATGATTCAATACAGGAAGAAAAGGAGGAGAGAAAAGAAGAGATCCTTGAGCAAGATGAAAGTAACGAGTCTTCTCTTGAAAAAGAGGAAGAAAATGTACAAGCCCCTGCTCAAGAATACATAAATCTTTTCAAGGAGCTCAGCACATCAGCGCAGAATATACCAGAGCTCCAAAAGGACTCAGCTCCAATATACATTGAGTCCTCCATTTTAGAGAACGAAGGAGATGAAGGAGATTCTCTATCTCAAGAGAGTCTTCCTCTTGATCCAGTGGAAGGAGATAAAATCCTGGTTGAAGCCTGCCTGCCAAATACTCTTAACCAGGTATCATTTCATGATCCTTATGTGCATTTCCTGCAAACATTTGAAGAAGGATCAAGGGTCTTTTCTAGCAACATATTGCCAGCAGAGAGAAAAATTTTCAAAGCTGTTACTGTGGAACAAAAAGAAGAGATCCCACTGCCTTCCAAAATACAAGAAGAAGGTGATCA
Source organism: Pinus albicaulis (assembly GCA_034641835.2). Taxonomy (NCBI): domain Eukaryota; kingdom Viridiplantae; phylum Streptophyta; class Pinopsida; order Pinales; family Pinaceae; genus Pinus; species Pinus albicaulis. The sequence goes on from CM076577.1 coordinate 679,594,339, forward strand.
ATCTTTCGAGAGCCATATTGAAGATGCAGTGGAAAATGCAAAAATCAAAGCTGCCCAGGTTGAAGACAGCAGTGGGCAAGGTAAGTTCCAAAAAAAAGAAAGGCTGGGCATAGAAATTGACAGCATCAAAAGACTGATGACGAAGGTGCCTCAGAAACAGCAGATAGCAGCAAGAAAGAAAAGAAAATTTGGCAATGGAAAAACAAGAACAGAATGTGAAAGCATAGCTGGAGGCAAATTGCAGAACAAAATATGGAAACATAGAGGGGTACAGTTGAAGAATAATGTAACTAATGGATACCAGCAAAGAAAAGTATGGGACCCAGGAGGCGAAGACAGCCTGGTGTATTATATTGTACATTAGTTTTCTTTTTGTTTCATCATTATTTTAATAATGTGTGGGTGCCGATTAATTATGAAGTGAAAACTAGAGGTGCTAAAGAGCAGAATCCACTTAGAGCATGATCAGATGGTCTGCAGGTTCTCGACATGTCCAAGGATGAACATGTCATCCCCAGATGGAGCCGATGTTGTACATATCAGCCCCTCCATTCAGAACTTTGGCCAACAGCCCCATTCAAATCCGTTTAAAACCCTTGTCGTGGCCTAAAACCCCCATATTCTGCTTAACATTACTATTTCTGCCCACAAAATACACTACAAAGGCTTAAACCTGCAATTAAAATTTATATCCGGTCTCAGCCCCTTTTGTTTTGATTCCCCATGTGACTTATGTGCAAAATCGTGTGTTAAAACGAAAGGAGCCCATTGCTTTATGTTTTCGGGCCAAATCTTAGCCACCCGATCCAAAAAAAATCGACGACCCATATTTTAATCTACCATGGTGGCCCCCATGCCCAAAAATTGGTGGTCTATTCCGCACCACCCATCCATAGCAGGCGGTATTTCCCGCGGACCCATCGATTCCATACGCTGGGTGACGCGTGTCCCGGTGTACGATATCCAAACCACCTGTTTCGCGCATTATTCTCCGGATGAGAGTTGGGTAGCGGAATTATCATCGACCGTCCGATCCTGCGCTCTCCATCTGATGGTGGTCATTCTCCAAAGTCGCACGAGATTTAACCCAAGTCACGTAATGCTCGGGTCCACCATTCCGCCGCTGTACAATGCACTCTCCACCGTTGATTTCATTTTTGATTGTGCGGCCCAGAATTGTTCACGCATTCCGTTAATTGATCAGGTCCACCTCCACATCATCCCTTCCACTTAGCTTCCCGTACGCCCACGTGTCGTTTGCGTCCACCGCCACCGTTTGTATTTTCTGTTTATGTGTATTATTACATGGTTTATGTTACGTACCGTCGCCTTGTTCTAGCTTTACCGTTTCATTGTATATTCCATCGCCACTCTACACTTCCCCGCCATCCTTCTCAGTTCACGTCATCAGTCCATGGTCATGCTCATGTCCACCACCTTTGTGTCTAGTCTTCTTAACTTATTTGTGAATTTTGCAGGTTACAGTGACGAGGGATCGCCATAAATCTCCGCCTCCATTTCAGAAGCCGAGAATATGCAGCAGGACCCTGTTTTAAGAGAAAAATTTATAGAAAAAGATCCAGAAGCTGCTGTGATATGACCACCATAAAGAGGGGCAAGGATCTAAGTCTGTTAAACCCTCCAAGGTCATTCAAATACACATGGTGAGCGGATGAAGAATTAATGGGGCAGCATAAAAATATCAGCGAAAGATCGAGAGATACAGCGCCCTGCATCAAAGGTATTGGATTTAAATTTAAATATTGGAAGGTACAGTGTTCAGAAAGCAATATCCTCAAGGTGATATTTCAGTCAAGTTCCCTTCAGGAACATACAGAATTTTCACGAAGAGTTACCCTTACGCCTTGTTCCTGAAGATATTTTCTCTCGGTGCATTTATTTCTGGAGGTAGATTGCAAAGTACAGATAATTATATTCAGTCATTCACAGTATGGGCGCGAATTTTTTCCGCCACTTTGTTTCAAATCAAATCATTAAATGTGTATCACCTACCTCATTATCTGGATCTTTCTATCTCTTCTATAAAAACGAGAAAGAAAGACATTGTAAGGGTTCCAGATTTCTATCAGCAAACTGTGCAGTGAAAGGCTTTGTATACATCTTGTAAAGTTTCTGTATGAAGGCTCAGAGCCCGTAGGGTCTCGGTGAGGAGGAGTTATAACTGTAATGAGGATTCTGGTCTTTGGTATCCCACAGTATGTAATATTTTCTTATGTGTTAATATAATATCTCATTTCATTGCATTTATCTTCTCGTATCATGTTCTAGAATGCGAGTGGCTCACTAATCTTAAGTAAGGATTCATCCTAGTTGGTGCCCATACTTGGATTAGTCAAGCGCTTTAAATAGGCCTAGTCATGATATACTGTTCCATGTTCATGTCATTCATATTTTCTGCTATATTAGTTACTTGAGGAGGGTGCTTTTAAAACGCCATTGTCATGTATGGATTCTTAGTTGGATAAGCCCATATGTGGTTTTGTTGTGTATCTGGTTATCAGCCTCATGTTAACTAGTATCTCCTTCATGTTTTCCTCACTGCATCCACTTTCTGATATTTGATTTCTATGGCATACTATTTGAACCGGCCCTCTTTGCAGTAAGTTGTCTCTTAACTGTCTGATGCTTTTGTATTGGAGTTTTGCATGCTGTTCCTACATTATTCTTATCTTTGTATCAGCTTCTGAGAGAGTTTGGTTCCATTTAAACTAATTTCCTTGTTTTACAAGAGATATTAAGAGAGCTTTTGGATTGAAAACCCAAGATATATTATGAGCTCCTTGCTATGCTAAGATGTCCTAGGCACTGGTCTATAGCAACTCTAGGCTGTCTCTAGGGTAGACGAGAATTGTCGACAACAGATACCCTAAGAACTTATTATCAATTTCATTAATGGTTATTATGTATGCTATCTAGTATGATTCATGGTATGCCCTACTTACCCATAGCTAACAAAAACTCCATCTCTAAAATCTCTCTTTGAAGTATTGGTTGTCTAGTTAAGCCAAAGAGGTCTTGTTTCGATCTTGCCCTTTTCCCATGCTATGCAGTCTTATTTCAAAGTTCCCAATAGCTCAAAATATGATGTTTAGGAGTTCCCTCTTCATAGGTTGAGGTATTTGTTTGTGTTATTTGTTTTCCCAAAAGTCTAAAGGTGATTTTCCCAAATTTAGAGGGTCTTATACTTCTATGTATCACCTGAATGTTTATTTTATGCATCTATCAGTTTGAGTTTCATTTATACTAATTAATGGTTAGCCCTACCACATGGATGTTTGATGTGAAAATATTTATGCTTAAAAACCCTTTGTATCTCAAAAACATAGTGTCCATTTCATTTTACTTACACCCAAAGAATCCATTTATCTCGACCAAATCAGCCCTGCAATATACCTTGTCCACCATTTGAGACAGTTTCGACCTTTTCGACCCCATAGCCCAGTTGATCTGACAAAATTTATCTATTTATCCTTTGATCACTTCTCCCTCAAAAAACCTAAAACAAAACAAAAAATACTTAACAACTAACCTAAAATAAAATACATAAAAAGCAAACAAGTTCACATCCTTTGCATAATAGAGAGAGCCCTCTCTGAGTCCAGGAAGGATAGGTCCTAGGGCTCCAAAGTTGGTTTGATGTTACCTTGTCACTTGGCTTGCCAATTTTCCAAATCACGGGACCCTAACAGACCCCTTGAATCACAAGGTGATGAACTTAGGATTGTCATCAATGTACAACCAATTTCATCTCAACAACCGCCCGACAATTCTCCTTGGACGACATCAGAAGACTCTGAGCCATAAATCCCTGAACCGTCTGCACAATTTACGGTCTTTCCTAAAAATATTCTCTATGATCTGATTGTGGTCTTGCCTCAACAGTCTTATAGCTCTTTTGATCAACTCGGAATTCTCTTTTGTGCTTCTCCAGTGGTATCTCTCTCTACGGTCAGTTAGTTATTTCCTGAAGAAATGGCATCCAATGCCAATGATATTCCATTCGTCAGTGCTCCTCTGAGTACTCTACCGGAAACCACTCGCACCTATATCCCAAAATCCTCCTCATCTATATTTCCCTCTAAGGGTGAATTTTTCGGCTCCACACCTCACAATTCAGCCAGTGGGACCCAAATATCCTTTTGTCAAGTTGCATCTCCGCTTCCACAGGGGTATACCTCCTTGGGAAATCTTATTTCTAGAGCTTCCAGTGCCACATATTTATTTCTGGATCCTGTTTGGTCAACAATTATTCCTCCATCTTCTGGCCCATTCTTTTCGAATGTGATTTTCATGTCTCGACCTGTTTTTCAACCTACAATCACTATTGGTCAAATGATTTTTTCGATTGGATCCTCTACCCGCTTTTCTCCATCTATGATTACTGTAGTTCCACCATTGAGTATGAAATCTATGGTTTCATATGTGTCTGGGGGGTTAGTCTAATCCTCTTTACATACCTCCTCTCCTGGGTGGGGGGGCCATTGAACTCTAGACCCATTCTTGGGGTAGGACAGCCTAATGCTAGTTTGGGTGGGGAATGGTTTTCACAAAAGATGAACACTATCGTAGGTGTCATTCCTTTGGGTGGTTAACCTACTACAGCTACATTAGTCTTTCACCAACCCCACACTCAGTATTTTCAGGTTCAACAGCCCCTTCAGTAGCCAAACGTACCGTATTCTTATGTTCAGCAATCTAACATCCCTCATGTTAAACGGTCGAATGTAAAATAACATTATGTTCCTCAACTAGGTGTCTCTCATCAATATTTCCAATGGCCCCAGCTTCCTGCAGGTGTTATTGCAACTAACCCTCAGTTTGGTCCTTACACCCAAACTGGTCCAAGTCTCCCTTTGGGTCAACCTAGTGCTCAGTACCAACCACTTCCTCATGGTCAGTACCAGCAACCCTAGCCTGGGCCTCAATCTAGTGCTCAATATCAACAGATTCCTCAGTACCAATAGGCCCAAATGGGACCTCAGGCTAGACCTTATGTTCAACAAGGACCACAGGTTGGACCCCATGTTCAACAGGGACCATAGGTTGGACCTCATGTTCAGCAAGGGCCTTATATCCTGCAAGTTTCGTAACCTAAAATCCATTAGGGGTTTTATCAACAGCCCCAGCAGGGTCCCTAGGTTCAAAAACTACTGCAACAAGGTCCTTACTAGCAATAGGGGAAATATGTGTATTCCGAACAGAATCTGCCCTTTTAGGGGAAAAATTTGTATCAACCAGGTTGGAACCCCTGACCTTGTACTCCTCATCATCCTCCCTTACCATTTTTGGCTACGTTGGAATTTGTGCATGTCTCAAAGCTTACGAGTGACCACATCCAACATGAGTTGCATTGGCTGACAATTCCAACTAAGATCCCGAGAAATTGTCCTAAATTTGAAGGAAATTCTGGGGAAGACCCCCAAACCCATTTCATGACGTACCATTGATGATGCTCATATAATTCTTCCATCAAATATTCTTTTCATCTTCATATTTTCCAGTGTAATTTGACCAGTACTGTGGATAAGTGGTATATTGAGCTCCCTCAAGGAATTTTCTTCGATTTCCACTCTTTGGCTATGGATTTGCTCACTCATTTATAGTTACATGTCCAATATGAAATCAACACACACCTTATCACTTCATTGAATAATTCAACTGCTACTCACATTTCAGATCACATTCACGAATGGCAACGTCGTCGTCACCTCATAAAATTCGAGATCCCGGATCAAATGTTGACTGAATGGTTTACGAAATCATTTGTTCCTGGGATAGCTAAAGATCTTACCATGAGTGGATTTGTAATGGAAGAGTCTGTCATTGTCAGAGTCCAATACCTCAATTTAGTTTATTCCTGATCTGGGACTCTATACGAGCTCTTGCCCGGCACGTCATGACCTTCAACTGATCCTGCGTCATCTTGGTCACTTGCTACGCCTCTGGTGCATGGTGTTATCGGGACAGTGGTTCATATTGATAGTAGTGCGCCTAAAACTTCTTTGAAGTCTAAATCCACTACTGTCGCTACGCCCTCCACTCCTTCCAATAACCAGAAGAATCCTGGTAAAACCTTTGAGGTAAATGTTGTCCAATATACCGAACAGACAAATCCTTGAAAGGCAAGAAAAACGGTAAAGGTAAATCCAAATCCAACAACCATAAATAGGATTCAAAAAATTCATATGTTGATGATTCTTCCACGCACGAGCCTAAATATCCTTCCCTAATATGTGATTATGATCATTGCACAAATGATTGTCCTCGACAACCTGAAGTTTCCAGTCTTATAAAAGGCGCACCCAAGAATCTGGATGTCTTGAAAGAACCTTTCCCTTCTTAGAAGACGCAAATGGTAGATCAAGCTAAATCGTCTAGAAACTATCAGGTTTTCATGGCTGGAACGGAACCTATTGCTATTACCATGAGATCAAAAGACTACCCCAATCCATCCAAGGCTCTTATGGAATCGGAAGTTACATATCACCCTTCCTCTTCCATGCCTCCTACTTCTAGTCCTCTCCAGATTGAGAGACCTAGTAGTGACTCCATCATCTGACCACCCCTAAAAGGTGTTCTTCAGAAATCGTCCTATAATCCGAATGCGAGAGTAGTGCAACAATAAGGATCTAGCTCAAGCGCCTTTGGTGATGTTGATTTTGGAGGTCCTTCAATCGCGTCCATCACAATGGAAGGCACTACTTTCCGCTATTGGAGGGATTTATCCCATAGATTCTAATCTTATTACTTTCAATCTTGAGAACTTCGTTCCTCAACTCCCATCTCAGGTGGCTTTTCTGATTCAAGTTACCATCATGGGAAAGAACATTCATAGGAATGTTGTTGATAAAGGTGCTTCAACCTACATCATGTCTATCGTGTGTTGGAAAGCCACTGGCTCTCCTTCATTGAGTCAGCCCCTGAATACCTTGGAAGCTTTCGACGGTAGAGGTTCTCATACGTACGGTATTCTCAAAGCATCACCCATCATTTTGGAGGGAAAAACGGTAACCTTATAAGTTGAGGTGGTAGACGCCAACTTGAATTATAATCTCCTTCTTGGATACAGTTGGACTCATGCCATGGTTTGTGTGGTCTCCACCCTTTTTCGTGTCCTCCTTTTTCCTCATCAGGGAAAAGTTGTCACTTTCAATTAGCTTTCTTTTCCTCGGATTCTTCAACAGTAAAAATTCCATATGTTGGGAAGACCGCTACACCCTATGAGAACATCAGGCCGGGTCTATTCAAAGACTCATCCCTTATGGGAAATTTTCCTCTCCCGCCTTCGAATGTCGCCACTGTCAATATGATATCATCTGGTCATGATCCATGGATTGTTCCCAATCCTGACCAGCTCAATAGTTTTTGTGATGTTATGCCTTTAAGCCCTGCTGAATAAATGTATCAAAGTATTCTCATGGCTTCTGAGGCTGCATCCGGAACCAACAATCATTTGGTTTCCTCTCTTGACACTTATGCATGTTCTCCCTGCTTTGGTTATTGGTAATCTGATGATCCCTTGAATGAGATATTCCCCACCGACGAGAGTATCATGGAGGCAATGTATATTGAAGAAACACCATGGGATGATGGACATCATCGTTCCTCGTTTCTCCCACTCCCATGTGACATCTTTGCCTGTCTGGAATCCCATGCTTCGTCTATACCAACTGACCCATTTAGAATTTGATCTTGATGCATGAAGTGTTTTCCAAAGGGAACATGGGAAATATTACTCCAACCATTCCGATTAACATCTCTGTCAAACCAGGGATTGTCAAGAATGTTCATATTGGTGCATCTTATTCTCCCGATGAGATCAAGATCTACACTGAGATTTTTCATGAATTATGCGATGTCTTCGTGTGGTCAAACGAAGAGATGACTGGCATTGATTTGAGTATCGTTGTGCACGAAATTCCCACTTGTACAGATTCGAAGCCCGTTCGTCAACGACTTCGTCTTGTGCACCCGAGAAAGGTTGCTACCATAAAGGGTGAAGTTTAAAAACTTCTCAAAGCTGATTTTATTTATCATATCCCATTGACAGATTGGGTCTCAAATATTATTCTCATTAATAATAAAGAAGGGACTATCCAGGTTTGCGTTGATTACCATGAAATCAATCAAGAATGTCCTAAGGAAAATTATCCCACTCATTTTATCGACCAGATCATTAATGAATGTGCCAGGAGTGAATTTTTTCCTTTATTAATGGTTTTTCTGGCTACAACCAAATTAATATTTCTCCAACAGAAAACCGCATTTATTTGTCAGTGGGGGACATTTGCCTATAAAAAGCTCCCTTGAATAATTTCGGGGCCACCTCCCAGCGAGCTATGTCGTATGATTTTCATGAAATCAAGCACATAGTTCAGCCATATCTCAACGACCTTCCTGCTCATTATGTGAAACGTCGAGATCACCCGAAACACCTCAAAGCTATCTTCCTTCGCTATGGACACTATAGTATCAGGTTGAATCCTCATAAGTGTGTCTTCTGCATCGAATCCGGTCAGCTCTTGGGTTTCGTGGCATCCAAAGAAGGTATCTGCATCGATCCTCTTAAATTCGATGCAATCATCAATTTTCCTCCACCCTCTTATATTCATCAACTGAAAATTTTGCAGGGGAAAGATAATTTCCTTCATCGCTTCGTATTGAATTATGTTGAGCTTGCCAAAGGATTTACTCACTTATTGAAAAATGGAATCTCATTTATATGGGACGAAATTTCCCAAAGCTCTTTCGATGTGTTGAAGCAAGCCCTCATCAGTGCTCCTCTACTGCACCCTCCCAATTATCACCATGATCACTGCCTATATTTGGCCACCGCCGACAGCATTATTGGTATGGTGCTCATTCGAGATGACGATGATGGTCAAGATAATGTAGTGTACTACCTGAGCCATGATCACTTTGATATTGAGACCTGTTACACTCACATAGAGAAACTCGTGATGGTTGTTGTCCATGTTGTCCAGCGTTTTCGTCACTACATTCTCTTATGCAAAACTTTTCGGATTTATGACTGCAACCCCATGACTTACATTCTCACATGTCATTTTCTTGGGGGAAATTACTCGAAATAGATTGTCATCCTTCAATATTTCGACTTAGAATTCACTACTACTAAGTCTAAGAAATCCTCGGTCTTTATTGAGTATATTTTTTATCTTACCACCGCGGATGATCCTTCTCCTCTTGATGAGTCCATTCTAAATGAGACTCTCTTTCTCATTATTACTCTTAACCCATGGTATGGATACATAATTTTCTATCTCCATACCCAAAATTTTTTACCAGAGTTATCGCACTCTGAGCGACGATGGATTCGCTACCAGTCCCAAACTTACCGTATCTTTGGAGACACCCTATATCGCATTGGTATTAACTCCATGCTCTATCGATGTTTAACTCTCAAGTAAGCTGAGAAAAATCTCAATGACAACCAATCAGGGCCTTGTGGTGGTCACATGTCTGGTTATGCTACCGCCCAAAAGATCCTTCTCGCAAGGTATTTTTGGCTTTCTATCGTTAATATTGTATTGTTGCAATATGAAAATGCCATGACTGGCAAGTCTACTCTTAAAAAGAGTGTGCCCCACCCTCACCCTTGCACCTAGTTGTGACCATCAGACCTTTTGCAAAATGGGGCATATATTTCATGACTTGTAACCCTCGCTCGGTTAGGGGGCATGGTTATATTATGGTTGCCATAGGTTATTTCACTAAATGGATCGAAGCGATGCCTACATATGATAATGAAGGTTTAACTGCGGCACAAATCATGTTTAATCATGTCATAGCTCGATTTGGTGTCCCAAAAGCGATTATCACTAATCATGGTTCTCATTTTTGCAATCACATGATGACAGAGCTTGTTGCTCAGTTGGGGTTACATCATGATAGCTCCACCCCTTATTATCCACATGCCAATGGCCAGGTTGAGGTTGTCAACAAATTTTTGGTGACCATGCTTCAGCACACCATTGGGAAGCACAAACAAGATTAGAATCTCATTCTCTTCTCAGCTTTATGGGCGTATCAAACCTTTGCTAAGACTACCACTAGATTCACACCATTCCAATTGGTGTATGGTCTAGAGGCCACATTGTCGATCGAGTGTGAGATTCCTTCTCTGAAGCTAGCCATCGAACTACTTCCTGGTACTTCACCAGAATATGAACATTTGATTTACCTCGAGCATCTCGATGAGACACAAAGACTTGTTGCTTTAGTTATTGAAGCACAAAAAAGATGATTTAAAGCTCAATATGACAAATACTTCAGCCCTCATGTTTTCTCCAAAGGTGACTTGGTCTTGCTTTATGACCAAGCCCATGATAAATTGGGAGTAGGAAAACTCAAGCCAATGTGGCATGGCCTATATCATTCAAAGAGGACCCTATGATCTAGAAGATTACGAAGGCAATACGTTGGCTAAGCCCCAAAATGGGCTCTATCTGAAAAAATATTACACTTAATCATGAGTGTGATACTTTGTACATTAGTGTTTTATTCATTAGTAAGCTTTGATTGGATTTTTGGTGTGATCGTTTTCTTTGCAGACATGTTTCCTCTACAAACCTTGTGTTCCACTTGGTTTTCAGATGTCATTAAATCATTACATTGGTTTTGCTAATGGAAATTGTCATATCACACAAAACTTGTCTTCCACAAGTGTTGATTCTCAAAAGTGTTTTCCATATTCATACATATTTCCATTATGTCATAACCATTCAGCTCTTATTCCATAGCCATCTGACCTAAAACCCTACATCAAGTAACCATTTTCATAAATATATGGGTTAAGATCCTTGTTTTCCAAAGTTGTTTATTTTATGTATTTAAAGTGAATTTATGATTAGAAACTAGAAAATTAACATAGTTTCATATATCTATATATGTGTTATGAGTTTTGTAACATGTGTAGGTCAAAAGGAAGCTTCTAAAAGACATTTATGTGGCCTCCCATAACCAAATTCGAATTTGAGTAGAGAAGATCATGGGATCATGAGGACATGTGTCTCATTTCCTTTTTCTATTGAAACTCTAAGAAGATATGTGTCTCATTTCTTATTTGTGTTGAAACTCTAAAAATACATGTGTCTTATCATTTCCTATTTTGATTGTAACTCTAGAGATGGAGGGAGAGATTCATGGACTCCCATTAATGAGATAACTTCTTATATTTTGTATAAATAGGAGAAGCTTTCTCCTATCATGGGTAGTGAAAAAATAGGATAAGAAGAGAAAGGATTAGAGAGTGTTTTGTAACAAAGCTTAAGATGGAATGGGATGTATATTTGTGAGTTTATCAATAAAGAAGTTTAGTTCTTTGATGTTGTTTTGATCACATCTTCAAAGAGTTAAGGATTACACCAAATTGGTAGCAGAGGGCCCCTGCTATTCGAGGAGGTTTTGCATGTTTTCTAGATAAGTCATTTTCAATTCTGTTTTGTCATATTTCTTTACTTAGATTGCTTTCTGAAATCATAGCTTTTAGCATTATGTTTCATGTCATTTGCTTAGATAAAGGATCCTCATGATATTGCAGTTAGTCTCTTTCTCAAGCTCTTCCAATACATCTCTATTAAATGAATGAGATTCAATTGTGATATTTTGAGTTATTAGCATTTCATTTTTTTGTTATTTAGTTAAAAAGAAGATTCTCATTTGCCAGATCTATTTAGTGTTTACATTATATTTCTTTAGGCAGAGTCAGTAAGAGGGCCAGAAGCTTCTAGTTTTATCCTTTCTAGTAAAGGTGAAATAACCAGTAAAAGCCCCTACTGTCAATCTCTATATAAGAAATATTTTTTTCACACAATTTTAGATCAGATTCCTCATTATACTGCAGTTAGTCTCTTTCAAAAGCTTTTCCAATAAACCTCTAATTCACGAATGAGACTAAGTTGTAATATTGTGAGTTATTGATTGTTTTGCTTCATATAAGATCCTTATCACATTATGATTAATCTCTTTCAAAAAGCTCTTCCAATAAACCTCTAACTCATGAATGAGATTTAGTTGTAATGTTATAAGTTGTTTCAGCATTTCTTTTATGTTTTAAGAGATCCTCATTGCATTAGAATTAATCTTTTTCACAAGCTCTTCCAACAAATCTCTAACTAAATGAATCAAATTAAGTTGTAGTGTTTTGAGTTACTTTTCATTTCATGAATGTTCATTTAGAAGCTGTAATATCCATGGATTAGGACTCTCTGTTTTTATCATTTTCTAGTTAGGAACATAATTTGCAAATAAACTCTATTTTCATTTATTCATTAACATTTCATTTTCTCCCTTTTTGACATAAATCTAACTTCATCTTTTTAGCATAGAGTAGCATACTAAAGATCAAACATAAAAAAACCCCAAAACATCAATAAAACACTAAAAACAACGAAGTCAGAAAAATGGATACTTAGGCACATATAGTGCATCACACTTCATCAGTTTACTAGCCCTGGTTGATAATTTATGTTAGCAATTTAAGACACTAAATTGACTAAACATTTTGGCGCTGTTGCCAGGGATCGAACCCGGGTCACCCGCGTGAATTACGTAATCCCATAAGAAATTTTTGAAATTCGCAGCCATTTGGGAGAAATCCAGGGTTCTTTGGAGCACTAATTTGCAGTGTGCGTGAGATAAAAATGTTTTTTTTAATGAAAACAGTCACGGTTTTATAAAATTCAATTTTGAGAAATAATCAAGGATCTGATTTTCTTATTTGAAGGAAAATGTGGCAGAATTCATGTGTGGTGGCATATGATGAGTGAAAAATGGATTATTTGAGGCAAACACATTATCGCATGTGCATCAAATGCAAGTTGTATAAATTGAGAAGGACTCTACCTTCGTCTCTTTCATAGTTAGGAGTTTGACTTTAGAAATTTCAAGTTTTTTATTTTTATCTTGCATGAAAGAGGCATTGGCATGACTTTGTTTCAAAAATATTCATAAGGACAATTATTTCATCCATGCTTTATTTCATTAAAAAAAAATTCCAAAAAAAAAAAAAAAAAACCTTCTTAATAATGGTTTGCAGGACAATTGGAAGATTATTTAGATGATTTCTAAACATTTGGCATTAATATTGTTGATGTGTATTTTTCTATAAAGTTTTAACTTGCAGAACACAACAAATCTTTGTGATGCCAATTGTTTTACTAAGCACAATGCATGAAGTCATCCGACAATAGGGAGTTGATTATTTTTCATGGATATTCTTTAAAAATGGATTGTTATCGATATCATGAATTAGACCGAATATAAAACTTTTTGATTTACCTTAATCTGTTTCATTTGACATTTAATTTTTGCGTAAGAATCAGAAAGAAATTAGCTACTTATTTTTTAATACACTTATGTTCTTTATGTCAAGTTTTTTTTTGCAGATTTGAGATGATCGAATGATCATTAAAGAAAACTAATTGTGCACACCATTGGTTTTCAAAGGACCAATTTCATGAGAAACATAAGAAAAAGTACATGTTCATATCCATCAAGACCATTACTTTTCCTCCCTTTTTGAATTGTAAATCCAACCAAGAAATTCAAAGCAAACCACCATTATTTTCCCAGCAAGAGTTAGTTGTTCATTTTCCTTCATTCACATACACTTTCCATTACTTTTTTTCTACTCCACAAATAAAAGTAAGAAGCTCACCTACATGCTTATTTCCCATTGTCATTTTCCATTTTTCATTGTCCATTTCCATTTTCCTTTTCCTATCCTTTTCATTTTGTAAATAAACCTTGCTTCAATGCAAATTAATGAATCCATAGTCTTTCAAAATTTATTCTTTCATGCTCGCGTTAGATGATGGAGGATTCCTTAAGGCCTTCCTTCTAACACGTCTTGGCCTATCGACATCAGCAAATTATCTAGGTCCAAGACTAGAGTCCTTAATAGTACCTTGAGGCTTGTATGCATTAATGACAAGTTCTCTCGCTGACAATCATGGGAATACATCAATGTCCCTTGATTGTCAGATCTTGCAAGTAGCTCGACATCATCCCATCTATTCGCACTTCGCAAGATGTACTTAGGTACCTTGGCACTCATTGACATTAATGGTGAGTTTGCCTCACATTGGTTAACGACATTCATCAATGGTCGGTAATCCAATGACTTCTCTTCATGCTCGACATCAACACATTTATTCGCATGACTAGAATTGTACCAGTGGATTTTGTAACAATTGAAGACTACATCATTTCAGAAATTTGCAGTAGGAATCAATTTGTATCAACAGCAATAAAGATCCCAATCTTGCTATCAGCACAAAGAGAACAAAGAAGCAGATCAAATTCATTTGTTTACATAGTTCCTAATCCAACAACATCAACAGCCACACTCTTCAGTAAACACAACTCATCCACATTTAAGGTAAGTGAAGGTATGTGGTTTTCTAATTTTTAGTCATGTAATTCATTAGAATGCTAAAATTGTAACTTCAGAAAAATTCCTCACTCCCTTTTTCACATTGTCATATCTTTAGTTGGGGGGGAAGGGACATCATTTCATATCCACATGTCATACACTATCACACATTTTCATTTCATTTCCACCCACATATACTTCCCAACCAACTATTGTTGCAACATGATCCAAAAGATTATATGTCTTGCAAATGATCAATTCATTGATGGAGTATTTGATTCTAAATGTTTTCATGAACTTTGAAGCAACAAAGAAAATAAAGCATTGTTACACAAGAACCATTGCTCAAAAAAATCGGTTGTCACACAAGAACCAACCATATAAAAAAAATGTTGCAATCAAATGTATTATACTTTGCCAAAAGAAAATATTATAAAGCAAAGTTTGGAACGAATCTATATGAGTCAAAACTCATAAAAGATCAACTCATGGACAAATAAATCATTGCAATAGTTGCATGAGGACATGCAACAACTTCAGTTGGGGGGTATGTTGAGTCTCAAAAGTGTTTTCCATATTCATGCATATTTCCATTATGTCATAACCATTCAGCTCTTATTCCATAGCCATCTGACCTAAAACCCTACATCAAGTAACCATTTTCATAAATATATGGGTTAAGATCCTTGTTTTCCAAAGTTATTTATTTTATGTATTTAAAGTGAATTTATGATTAGGAACTAGAAAATTAACATAGTTTCATATATCTATATATGTGTTATGAGTTTTGTGACATGTGTAGGTCAAAAGGAAGCTTCTAAAAGACCTTTATGTGGCCTCCCATAACCAAATTCGAATTTGAGTGAAGAAGATCATGGGATCATGAGGACATGTGTCTCATTTCCTTTTTGTATTGAAACTCTAAGAAGATATGTGTCTCATTTCTTATTTGTATTGAAACTCTAAAAAGACATGTGTCTTATAATTTCCTATTTTGATTGTAACTCTAGAGATAGAGGGAGAGATTCATGGACTCTCATTAATGAGATAACTTCTCATATTTTTGTATAAATAGGGGAAGCTTTTTCCTATCAAGGGTAGTGAAAAATAGGAGAAGAAGAGAAAGGATTAGAGAGTGTTTTGTAACAAAACTTAAGATGGAATGGGATGTAGATTTGTGAGTTTATCAATAAAGAAGTTCAGTTCATTGATGTTGTTTTGATTACAACTTTAAGAAGCTGAATAATTTCACCAAATTGGTAGCAGAGGGCCCCTGCTATTCGAGGAGGTTTTACATGTTTTCTAGATAAGTCATTTTCAATTCTGTTTTGTCATATTTCCTTACTTAGATTGCTTTCTGAAATCATAGCTTTTAGCATTATGTTTCATGTCATTTGCTTAGATAAAGGATCCTCATGATATTGCAGTTAGTCTTTTTCTCAAGATCTTCCAATACATCTCTATTAAATAAATGAGATTCAATTGTGATATTTTGAGTTATTAGCATTTCATTTTCTGTTATTTAGTTAAAAAGAAGATTCTCATTTGCCAGATCTATTTAGTGTTTACATTATATTTCTTTAGGCAGAGTCAGTAAGAGGGCTAGAAGCTTCTGGTTTCATCATTTCTAGTAAAGGTGAAATAATCAGTAAAAGCCCCTACTGTCAATCTCTGTATAAGAAATATTTTGTTCACACAATTTCAAATCAGATTCCTCATTATACTACAGTTAGTCTATTTTAAAAGTTTTTCCAATAAACCTCTAATTCACGAATGAGACTAAGTTGTAATATTGTGAGTTATTGATTGTTTTGCTTCATAGAAGATCCTTATCACATTATGATTAATCTCTTTCAAAAGCTCTTCTAATAAACCTCTAACTCATGAATGAGATTTAGTTGTAATGTTATAAGTTGTTTCAACTTTTCTTTTATGTTTCAGGAGATCCTCATTGCATTAGAATTAATCTTTTTTCACAAGCTCTTCCAACGAATCTCTAACTAAATGAATCAGATTAAGTTGTAGTGTTTTGAGTTACTTTTCATTTCATGAGTGTTCATTTAGAAGCTGTAATATCCATGGATTAGGACTCTCTGTTTTTATCATTTTCTAGTTAGGAACATAATTTGCAAATAAACTCTGTTTTCATTTATTCATTAACATTTCCTTTTCTCTCTTTCTGACATAAATCTAACTTTATCTTTTTAGCATAGAGTAGCATACTAAAGATCAAACATAAAAACCCCAAAACATCAATAAAACACTAAAAACAACGAAGTAAGAAAAATGGATACTTAGGCACATATAGTGCATCACACTTCATCAGTTTACTAGCCCTGGTTGATAATTTATGTTAGCAATTTAAGACACTAAATTGACTAAACAACAAGATGGGCACTCTTTTCCCCTGATGGCGAGTTGATTAATTTACAAGGTATTTTTTTGGGTCGAACAACTAAAAATATTGTCGAATATAGTGCGCTCATCGATCTATTATCGGATTTTATTGATCTCAGGATTAGATATTTGGTTGTTAAATTAGACTCACAACTCGTTGTGTTATATTTAAATGGAAATTATTCTGTGTAAAATCCTCAAATTTTGCGTATGTATTTGCTTGATCGGTTATTGGAAACACATTTTTATTTTATCACATATCAACATATTCCAAGATTTTTAAACACATTAGCAAATCATGTATTAGATAGATATTTGCGCGATATGTAAAAAACCAACACACCATTATGATACAGAAGTAGCCATAGAAACATGCATATGTCAAGTTTGTTACACCCAAAAATCTCAAAACATATGTGTTATGTTACAAAAATGACCCTTCGAGCCTACATCAGTAAAAAAAGTACAAACAGGGTTGCTATCCGCCCACATGGTGCTTGTGATAGCAGGAAACTAATCGAATCACTCGCCAAAGTAGCCAATGCAGTCTTCCTAGAACCCCGACCGTATGCCTTTGAAAGTGAAGAGGAATGTCATCAAAGGTAGCATACTCTGGGATGCCTCTCGTAAGGCCTACCAAGTTCCGCTCTAAATTGGCTAGTGTGTCTGCTCCCTCCTCGTAAGGGACATCTTCTACTGGGCGAGCTACCCTCCTCACAATCGGTGACATATCGGGCAGTCTCTGAGGACCCATATCTATAAAAACATCATAAGTTTACATTTCAGAATACACAACAAAAACATTAAAAAGGTAAAAAGTGTTAAAAAACAATTTTTCCCTACATCAGTCCACTATGTGCCTGGTGGAATGGGTAGTTTTGGATCTCCCCTGAAGTCTATGCCTGCATATGCAAAGTCTTAAACCACGATGAGTTGACGACACAACCAGCTCCAAAAGGCTGTAGGGAAATGCATTTTTTGGCCCCCACCCTATCGGGGCATGATCTCGCACCACCTCATCAGTCTTAGGTCTCTCGAGGTTAGATCATGGATCTCCAATTGTTGATACTTGAACAATGGTATTCGCTATAGGAAAAAGGTCACCAGAATAGACCTGTACCCGAATTGTTTCAGGCACCCTATCTTGCACTTGGTTAATTGGATCTTCATGTTGTCCAATAACCCCTCACAAGAGTTAAACATCATTGGGGCCAGATAGTCCACCACATACTAGAATTGGGATTCTGTTGCCTCATGCAATGCCTGGGCTCCCACCACTCTAGTTATGCAATGAAGGGTCGTGTGCAAGGGAAGCACTCTGATAGAGGATATCTCTGTCTTCCCACTCTCAATATTTCGAGCCTAGGACAGTATCTTTGGATGAGAATACTAGTACTCTCACCCCTTGTGCAAGCTCTGGAGAGTTGGATTCTCTCCCCTCTCTTGGAAAAGCTGGTAATGAAATAGATATCCATGACATATAATTCTAGTTCTTGGTCCCCGATGATGAAGATCTATTGATCCACATCCCACAGTTCAATAAAATACTAGAGCAGCTCCAATTGAGCTCTCAGCCCTAATGTCTTAAAGAATTTCAGCAATTCACAATTGCACAATGCATTTACACAATTTTGGTCTTGAAGTGCTTAGTGGTCTTCCACCTCATGGCCTCGTTCTTTCCATTCGATGAATATCTCTGGTAAAAAAACCTACAAAACATGTTTAAAAGACATTTTAGGAGCTTTCATCGGAGTAGATTTGGAAATCAGTGAATTTCTTGTTTCAAAATCTTCCTTGCGGCCAATGCGACTGTCCAAATTAATTCAGCGCGCTACACTAACGGGCTAAATGCGACCAACACGGGTCTAATAGCTCGAACCCACACTAACCACAGACGATTTTAAGGTTTGAAATCCCCCCCCCCCCCATCTCTCTATTTCTAAAACAAAATGCTAAAAGAATGGAATTTAAATGAAGAGGAGGCTTAGGGCTCTTACCTGGCGCTAACAGATCGTTGAATGGTGTCTTGTATCAACCACACCACTGATCTCAATTTTGGAGGGAAAATGGGTAAAATGCACTTCTCCAAATAGAAAGGTGAAAATGAATTTAATTTTTGGTCTATTTATATATTTTTGAAATATTTTCACCATTATTTATTATTTTTCATCGATATCAGTGACGTTTGTCATTTTTGTGCAGTAATATGACTTTCACACTGTTTGTGAGTATTTCTAATGCAAACGAGTTTTATTTTACCTCTTTTTCGAGCTCAGTAAACATTTATGAAAAAGGAACCCCCTCGGAGTCAACTTTCAGCTCTTTTTTGACTCTCTAAAAATGAAAAGATTTTCTAGTACTTGTCATTTCAAACTCATTAAAGTGAATTAATTGACGTGGTCTCAGTATACGTTTACCCCTCTTTCGGGCCAAGATTCACTATTTACGAAAAAGGAATACCTTGATCATACATGGTCAAGAGGTTCTCTCGGATATTGTTTTCTACCTTTTCAGATTTGAGAGACAATTTATGAAAAGGGACATGATGGAGTTTCCTTTTTGTTTCTTTTCAAACTCCTTAAACATGAAAAGTTACCGAGTTACCCTTTCGTTAGACTTGCTAAATATTTAACAACAAAAGACTTGTCACCATGACAAAACTGAGTTCCTCCTTCCTAGGGCTCGTTAAACTTACTAGGATGGATTCATTCAAAGAATGAACTTACACAATCAACATATGTTATCCTCTTCACGCTAGCTATAAAAAATAAATAGGTACTCGTTAGCAATAACGAGGGGAAATTGAAAATGAACATCCTATGTGTATTTTGGGTAGCTTGTTATTCTTGAACATGACACTCATATGCAGTTCGTGTCGGGTTGGGGACATCCTACATTCGTCACTTTTCCTCCATGGGTTTGGGAAATCCGTTTGCCTCTCATCTGATTACCAAATTTTGTCAGCATGACCTCTTATCCTATTTGAGTCAAATGATGCCATAATCCGAAGTCATGTCGCCAATATGTTCAAGAGAATTATTTTTTGTCAAACATCCTTTGCGTATCAGACCTCCTCTATTATAATCCCAAATCACTCCTATCATCTTGAGATATATGTTGTTTCATGTCACTCATGTGGGAATCATTATGGACCTCCTTCGACGAATCACTTCCTTTCGACTTCAGCTTATTATCCAGGAAGGTGATTTAGAAACTTCTTTTGAGTACCTTGGAGCTTGCATAACTCAATGGCAAGTTATTCATGTTCGACGATAGGTTCACATCATTTTCCTTCAATCGAATTATTTTGCAAGTTTTTTACTTCAACATATTTATTCACACTTGTATATTGTGTTGTTGTACCTTGAGGACCATCGTCATTATTGGTGGTTTATTTCGTGCCTATTAATAGTTTTCATCATTAACCGGTAATCAGGTGGTTTCTACCATGTTCAACACCAACACATCTATTCGCATGGCTATATTTGTACATTGGATTGATTGAGATCGCGGTGAATACCCTGGGTCACCTCTGGTTTTGGTCCAGGCTGCATAGAGTTATTTAGTATTCATCATTGTATACATTATCCTATCTATACGGATGGTTGCGTCCATACCACGTATCCATTTATATGATCTCTTTAGATGGATGGCTATGACCATGCCATGGGTTCATGTGCTATTTGATGCCTAGTGCAGATTCATGTGGTTATACATACTCATACCATATATGTCATATATTGAAAAATGTTTGATTTGGTAGGTTTCCTGGAGGTGATCTGAGTTCTTTGCCTTGGTTCATAAATCATTTTAGCCATCACTCCCCGTTCTACCTTCATGCTTTAGGGGGCATCTGTTACACAGTAATTTTTCACCATGCTCTTTTCCCGCCCCTGATCTTGAAATTCCCCATGACAGAACTGTGCAATGTTTCCACCATGAAGAAATATGTTAAGACATCCCCTAAAGATTGAAATAAAACTGCCTTAGAATATTACTGAAGAAACTTGGTCAAAATCCTAGTTTTCGAGGTCAACGCGTTTCCCAGTCTCATGCTCGCGCTGATGTCAAATTGAAAGTTTTTTCTTAGCATTTCTAGTGCCCTTATTTCTTGGAAAACCGTGCTAATCCATTTCTAGCAGTGTTTCCTCAAATGGAGGAGAAGCTTCAACCTCTAGAAGTTCAAGGGAAGATATTTGCGTGTTAAACGGTGGTGATAGAGTTGAGCTCTCTGATTTTAGAGCTTTTATCTCATCCATGGGGGTTTATCCCTTATAAAGTGGA
Organism: Pinus albicaulis; assembly: GCA_034641835.2. Taxonomy (NCBI): domain Eukaryota; kingdom Viridiplantae; phylum Streptophyta; class Pinopsida; order Pinales; family Pinaceae; genus Pinus; species Pinus albicaulis. The sequence continues at coordinate 679,615,436 of CM076577.1, forward strand.
CCTTCCTCCTCCTTTCATGGGCTCCCAACCTCTTCTCCATTCCTATAAATTCATTCCCCTCCTTCCAGTAATGTTAGTCCTGGTTGGTCATTGTTGGGCTAGTCTGAACTCGCATTCCCTTTACATTCTTGCACTGTGATAACACCTAAGTGTTGGAGAGAAGGAATTCTTTAGAGCTTTGATGAAGGACTTAGATTTTCACCAAAGGGAGGCCTCCAACATCAAGGCCTAGATTGTAAGCTCTTCCTTTCATATTTATCAACAAAACATCTAATGTTTTCTTTCTATATTTTTCTAATATTTTATATAAATGTTTTGGTACTCCTTGATCTTCTAGATAGCCAATGCTCATGATTATTATGTATTATATTACATTTGTTATTCCCTCTTGGTCATCAGTAGGTATTCGTGTGCCACCAGTAGCAAGGAGCGAGCCTAAAAGGATCGTGGATCAAGATCATCATCAACAAGTTCAAACGTAGCGTTGGGAAAAATGTACCTCTATCTCTTTTCTTATCGCATTTTGAATATTAGTTAAGAAAGCTTTGCATTAGAAAGTATCTCAAGTTGCAAGACCCACTCTAAGGATAGATATATTGCCTTTGTCCACAGAGGGGATTTGCTTTAAAACACTAATACTAAACATATCTATCTCAGGTACCATTTCATATGGTTAGTTTTGGAAGATGGAAAATTGAAGCTGGAAAAGATACACACTAGCCAGAATCTTGCAGATATGTTAACAAAGGTTGTAACCAGGGAGAAACTAAGTTTCTGCTTAGTTTCAATTGGTCTTCAAGTATGATGATGGAGATGAGAAACTGTCAAGTCCAACTTAGAAGCATTTTCCAACAAGTGAAGATGTGGTGCAAATGTTATAATCAGTCTCTAAGTTGGAGATTCTTGGGTGTAGAGCCTAATTATATTTCAGATTCCTAGGTCTTTTTTTAGCTAGGTGTATACCCCAGGAAGACTATACACCCCTCCACGTAGGGGGGTGTAAGGGGGACTTATGGCTGGGGGGTATGAGGGCTATTGGGCACCCGGTGGGGGTTCAGGGGAAATTCCCTTGAAGTTAAAAAAAGATGAAAAATTGCCTTGTAAAATATTCTAATTTCATAGTTAATATGGTTTTTTCATTAGGTGGGTATTCTGATGGTAGAAGTTATGCTAATTTAGGGGTTTTTTCCCTAGAAGGAAATCCTCGGTTTATATAAGGGAATTGTATTATGATTTTGAATTAACTATTTTGAGTGAGAAAGAGAGAGGATATTATGTGAGAGTGAAGAGAAAATTACAGTGGATCTGCTATAGTTTGTATCTCTTCACTTTGTTGGATAATATAAAAGGAAGGATTGGTTGTTTCTTCGGGGATGTAGCCCAAATTGGGTGAACCACATATATCTATGCCTCTCTTGTTTAATGTGTTTATTTTTTTTTCCACAATATTTTATGTGTTAAATTACTCCGTTAATTAATTTCTAAGATTAACCTAGTCTATCCCTTGAATAGCCTTGTTCCTTTGTTTATCTTTCATTGGTAAGCCATTTTCTAAAGTTGTTATATACTATCATGTGCTCTAATTTTTCATATTTTTCAAACCCTAACTTATAAAATTTTATTTATAACACATAGGTCCTAAGGAAGAGTACTTGAAATTTTGTAAATATTTTCATAGTCTTTCTAGGCTCCACCGGTACTTTTCCTCAAATCACTATACCCTTCATCATCATAAAACCTTTCTTAATTTAATATATTTAGATGATATTAATATGGAAGACTCCCTTATTGGATTTAATGCACCACTAAATGGGTGGAGAGAAGTCACTGAGGTGACAATGTTGTTTGATATCTTGTTTCCATAAAACCTAGATTACCTAGTGGGGCTTTACATTAAGCTTGCTAGATTTCTTGGTAACAATTACAATGTTATACTTTTCCTTGATTGCATTCCACCTAAAGCTAAAATATGGTCACATATATGGAGTGTTGACAACCTCCTTAAATTAATTATATTTTTTTGGATGCTATATCATAAAAAAATGTTGACAGTGGAAAATCTATATGAAAGGAGAATTATCGAAACTTCCATATGTGTCTTGTGCCAAGAAAAAGAGGAAACCATCAATCATTTATTTTTGGAATGTGATTTTTCTAAATATGTTTGAGAATTCACTTTAAAAAACATTTCCCATTGGCTTAGCTATGCTATTTGTATATCTCATGTGTTGATTCTTGTGAAAAGCATTATGTAGGCATTCTTAAGGGGGAACCTCTTTTTGAAATAATTTGGTGGGATTTCCCCAAATTTGTTTGCCATACAATCTAGCTAACAAGAAGTAGAACTATCTTCCAGAATCATTTCTTAAATCCCCAAGAAATCGTGATTAGAGCTTCATATTTACTATTTGAATCCATTAAAACTAATCTTATTCTAACTTCTTATTCTCAAGCATTATATTAAATAGAAGAAGCTTGGCTTCACAACTTCAACCTTCAAGAACAAATCATGAGAAAATTAGATAAGAAACAAAGTGGGCAACAAAGAATCTCACAAGAAGAATTCTATGATTGGTTCTCTCATGATCATCGTCTAGTTCTCCATTTCTATGGGGATCTGTTGATGGGGGAAAATTCCCTGCCAACATTAAAGGGATCTCCTCGGTATAAAGTCCCAACTAGACTCTAGATCATTTGTGATAGGGATCCCATCTAGGGTGTAGGTCCGGATACCATTGAATATTCCTTTCTCAGATCAAGGTGTATCTCGTGAACAAGCGGATGAATAGTTACTCGAATGATACGAAACAAACAGTCGATGGGCTCTCCTGAAAATGAAACATTATAAATAGAAAAGTGAGATTCAAAGCATGCAGCCAAAGGAAATGTTGTTAGCAACACATCATTAGGGTCATGCTCATAAAGAAGCTTGCTTTACCATAAAATAAAGAGTTCTCTATGGTTGAAACACCCTTCAATTCCTTAAGTGTTTTCCGAAATATTAAAACCATATCAACAACTAAGTTATGGAAACATCCCTATGTTAAAAGGTCCACATATCATTGACACATCCAAAGAGCTTAAACATAAAAATGATACATGAACAAAAAAAAGGAGACCAATCAGGTATAAAATATAGAAAATACGTAAATACATAATATTCATAATGCTAACAGAAATGAGTTTCCATCAGATCTAGTAGTGGAGTCAAAACATTGGTTTGTATTCAGTCTCAGAATCATGCATTCACTGCAATACAATTATCTCTCCTCAATTTGGAGCCCAAAAAAGGTCTTTTACATTGTCCCTGGAGGGAGTACTTATAGAACCAAAAGTGACCTTTTGGTTGCCCTATCCTTTCAACTTCCCGACTGTTGGCATGGTCTGTGACCCGGGTGGTTTTGCGACTTGCGACCGGGTCCTCTTTGCAACCTACAACTGGGTCATGTTTGTGACATGCGACAAGGTTTTTTTTTGTGACCTGCGACCTGTAAAATTATTCCTTTTCAAGGGAGCAGTTGTGTGATGGAAAGGCCCGAGACTTCCATCTGTTTTTGTTCCCTGAGATAAGTCTGTCAGGTCTGATAGTCCACGGCTACTGGAGTGACCTGAGGTGTGTTTTATACCAACTTGTGAAAACACTCGAGAGCGGTTGGAATCAAAGTGCGCGAATTCATGGAAATCTGATTGGATAGGGAGGCCAGCTTAGTGTAGATCCGTACTGGTGTGATGATGAACTAGTCAATGTTCTCCTTGGAGGCCAGAAGGTCCTGGGATACAGTTTCTTGTCTGATGGGTTCCAAAAACGTTTGGATGTCTTGGGTCACTTCCTCCCTTGTCTTCTACGTGTCCAATTTTTCCAGGGAAGGAATGTGATGTAACTCCGCCATCGAATCAATTCCACTCAGATCAGGTTTTCATGGGAAAACATCACCTTTTCCACATCCTTTACAAGCTTATCCTTGCATTGTATTTTCATCTGTATCTATACCTTGCATTCTGCGTGCAGATCCAATCCTTCTTTGGTAGGGTGTCGGGAGCCTATGGATACCTTTTGGACCATTCAAGCATATTGTCTAGTGCTACGGAGGCTTCTTTTAGTTGTAAAACCTTCTTCTTAGTCTCTGCCTAACCGTTAGTAGCGGGAAGACCATCTATTTTATAGTGAAAATCTCCTCATATACCTGCTTCATGGTGGTCTCTAAGGTAACCAACTCCCCTTGAATAGCGGTCGGTAGCCCGTTGGCTTGAGTGGCTGTGAGTTGGAGCCTTTGATTTTCTACTTCCAGAGCCTTCTTTTCTTTTTCAACCTAAGCTGCCCTCTGCTCGGAAGCCTGGAGTCTGTTTTGCAGGAACAAGATCTCCCTGCTCATCCTACTGACATTTTCCTCTATAGCTGTTGTGAAGGTGGTTTCGGCCGATGCTATCATGATGGGATTATTCATAGTATCCAGGACTATGTCCTTTTATGAGTGAACTAGTCGTAAGATAGCCTCGTCAAGTCTAATACATCATCCTCCTATTCTTCTGGGATGCCAATTTCCAAGAGTGGGAGGTGTACACTTGTCATGGGAGTTGCTAGGGGCACCTCAATATGGGGCAGATCTGCTTGTTCTCCAGTCTTCGAGAGTGGTGTCTTGATTCCCTCAGCTTCTTTGGATGATCCTTCCTGCAACTTCTGAGTTTCTTCTTCCTTTCTCCTTTTTTCAGCCTCTTATTTATCGTGTTCCTCCTTCAACCTGCGCTTGGCCTCCTTCTTCTATTGTTCTTCTTCTTCCTTATTCTTGCGGGCCTCTTCTACTTGCTTCTTCTTATGTTCCTCATTCTGCTACTTCTTCTATTGTTCTTCAGCATGCTTCTTTCACTTATCTTCTTCTTGTTGTCATGCCAAGGTATCTTGGGTCCTTTTGAGTTCTTCCTCTCTCAGCTTCTTCTCAGCCTCTTGTTGTGCCTTGGTCTCTTTGTCTCTTCTTTCTTTTTGATCTTTAGAAATACTACTGCTTGTAGTATCCTTTGGCCTTTTATATTTGGAAGAAGATTCTCCTCCTACGGGGTCCTTCCTTTTCAAATTGTCAGCCCTCTCTTCTAGAGTTTGGTCATCTTGACTTCCTTGGTCTCCATTCAGGTCGGTTGATTCTTCATGCATGTCTTCCCTATATTTATTGTACCAGTTTCTAACATGTTCCTCAACAGGGCATTCTGTGTGTTGGTATTTCCAATTGAACTTGGTCCATTTGCAGTGTGCAGGGATGATCTTTTCAAGATCATATGATCTATGGGCCAAGGTTACGAATTGAAAACCTTTGATGTCATCCACCTCTGCTTCCACTTATTTGAAATCCTTAACAGTGTAGGAACTGATAGTAAGTGGGAGGGTAGGCCATGGTTTCTTCTTGCCTTTTCTGAGGACATTGGAGAACCCGCTCGACATTTGGTAGCACACCTCTTGTAGCAGCAGTTTATCAGTGACATACTTGGGTAGTGCGTGAGGTTCCCTGAATGATTTGAAGACCCTGATAAAAGTACTTTCTATAATGGTGAACCAGTTGGCTACCTGGGTTACTGTCTCCATAGCCTGACTAGACATGCAAGGGGAATATTTACTGAAAAGATTATGGTAGAGAACAGGGATGAAATTGTCTAAGATGGATTCCATATCTTGCTTGTACCTGGAATCCCAGAACACATTCATCTCTTTATAAACTATCCCACTTCTCTTTTCATCCCAGTTATGTGACCATCCCTCAAAATGGCATCTCACGCACACTGCATCTAAGAGGTAGGAGGCCATGTAGAATTCTGATGCGCATCCCTCTTCCAGTACATGTGCCACTGATATTTTTTCTTTGAGGGTCGATACTATCAGGTAAGCCCAGTTGAAATGAGTGTCGTATGTATAAATTATAAAATATGCATGTATATCTTGGATTCACCCAATCTAACAATGTACTAAAGTTAAATACTGGATCGCTTCTACAAATATTTTGCGAAATTAAAAACAACAAAATTCCAATCACATGAGGCAAAGAAGAATAGATCAAAACCACAACACGATATATTCATGGGGAAATCTTACTGCTCAAAACCCCTCTATCATATATTGTATATTCCACAAGGAATCATGAAATAATTACATCAAAAAATCAAATCATAAGAGAACTCAGTACATCAGCTAATTGTCTCACACTATCATACAAAAATTGGCAAGTTCCTTAGCCAATTTACTGTCTCCAGACAGCCTGCCTTGCTCATGCATTTCTCGATGAATGCAATCCTTTAGCACAAATAATTTTAGCCTTCCTCAAATGTGCTGAGTATCATGGCCATCCTGTGGTGTTATAACTACACCTGGGTAGCCTGCTAATATCACAACTGATAGTTAGACTTCCCTTTCACCTAGATCTCAACTGGGTCTCCACTAGAACTGACATGTATGTAGTTAATAATAGTAAAAAAAATCAGTTTCATGTGAGATCACTACATGTGAATTAATTAATAGTTAATTCACTTGATCTCTCACTGGTGTATCTGCAGTTACAACTAGCACAATTGACTTTAACTCACTTAACTAAGTTAAACTGATTTAGAACTTGTAGAACTCATGCACCACTGCACTTCCAACTTTGTTACAACTCGAATCACTTAGTTACAACTAAATTCAACCTGCATATCCCAGCAACTAACCACTTAACTCAAAATTCACTTAGCTAACTGATTTTCCACTTTAGTTAACTATTTCCAAGTCCTCATTGAGAATAGATTATAGTTTATTATCCATCTAATATTAAGGGATAATACAAATAGAAATGCATATATAAATAGACATGCATTCTATAAATATATTATGCACATACATCTATAAATATACATACACCTAAAAATATCCTGTGTGGGCCACACCTAGTGTAGGTGCTTAATTTTCACTAGGATCAAGGATGTTGTTTCCAGATGCCAATTTCATTATTTCTTGTTGCAAACTTCAACACCGTAGGAGGTGATTGCTTACATGAGTGGGACCCAAGCCCCACTGAAGGTAGTGGTGTCCTGTCGGCCATACAATCTGCACATCATTGCTGCTATGAGCTTATAGACCTTCCTAAGGCCATCAGTTTTATACTCTTGTTCCTTCTTCGCTTTAAACTTCTCAGGGTCCTCCCACCAACCCTTCAAGGTTTCTGGCACTGGTATTTCAAGTGTGGCGACCCATTCAGTGTTGACGGATTCCTCCTTAGTGGGGAGTGCATAGTATACTTTTGTGTCCTTCCCATTCAGGTTGGAAAAATTCTTCCCTAAGTGGTTGAGGATGACCCAGAACTTGGAATCAACCTTCTAGAGGATCCATTATACTACTTTTGAGCATGAGAATATTGGTCGATGAGCACCTATGTAGTGAAGCTTAAACCTTTTGACTTGAATATATACTTTCCGTTCCACGAGATCCTCTGGGAATTCTGGATTTTTGAATTCCTAATAAACTTGATATCAAGTCATCTTATCTCCTTTTCCAAAGACACAGGCTGTTTCTCCATAGATAGGGGTGGCAGAGGAGGCGTGTCCTCTCCTGATAGCTCTATCTCTTCTCTAAACTGCTAGAGGTCCCATATTGCTTGAGGCTGAAGAGATGGAAACACACTCAATCTCGGCTTCAATATCCCCTGGCATGTTCAAAAAACAATCCCACGATAAGATGGATGGCATGATAACAAAATATGATGGGACTGACTAGACCTACAAATTATTTGGTTGCTTAGGTAAGGTCGCTATATGTAGGATTAGGGAGGTTTGCGACTTGGCAACCTAGCAACAAGGTCGCATCTGTGTGAAAGATCCAAAATCTGTGACTTTGCAACTTGGTGACCTGCATTCAAGTCGCAAGGTTGCCAGGTCGCAAAGTCGTGATTGCATGGTCAGTCGATGATTTGATACCTTGTGACTTTACGACATAGCGATCAAGTCGCGAGATCACGAGGTCGCGAAGTCGCAAGGTCATGAGGTCGCAAGGTTGTATTAGGGCTTTCTAAGGAAAACTAGGCAATCACGACCCGCAGGGAACAAGATGAAAGATGGGGAAAACTCCAAGGGAGATGAGTAACCCAGAGTTGAGGATGCCCCAGAAAGCCAAGGAGGGGTGTTTGTGATAGATTGCGAAAAGGCAAGGCTCAGAAGAGGCCAAGAAAAATGGATTTAGCACAGGTGAGATGAAACCCTAGCTGGAGAGATGGTGAGGGTTAAGGTTGCAAATGAATGGGGCCAAGGAAAATTAATAGCCTAGGGCATGGGGCGGGTAAGGCAACATCAAAACAAAAAAAAGGAAACAACAGGAGGATTAGGCAACTTACCCAGGAAAAATCGCACTCCAATTGGTTTGTCAGACATCTTGTTTGCTTTGTCACGTAGGTCAAATGCGACCTACGCGACCATTTTATTTATAAAGGGGTTGCACGTGTGATCATTTAATGCAGGTCGCTAAGTCGCAGATCGAGGTTAGTTGGGAAAGGATGTGACCTTGCTACCTTGCGACCTTGCGACCATGCAACCTGGCAACCTGGAGGTCGCAAGGTCGCATAGTCGTATAGTCGCAAAAATTTCTCTTAGATCAAGTTTGTGACCTTGTGACCTGGCGAACGGAGGTCACAAGGTCGTGAGTTTGCATAGTTTTGAATGATTATTTTAGATCAGGATTGCGACCTTGCAACCTGGAAACTTGGCAGGTCACAACTTTCTAAATTTTTCAAAGGGAGCAACTTCGCGACTTTGCAGCCAATTTGGAAGAGTTAGATTTATCGATTGATTCTGAAGACACCTACTGGAAGTGGAATTTTTTCCAGGTTATGGTTGAGGGTGAGACAAAATTTCCTTTATCAAAGTGATCAGGGGCTCTAAAATTTCAAATGGGTGCCAAATTTCAGAGGGTGTTGTAGTGGCTACAATAAATGGGGATTCATTGGTAGGATCTAGAATCTCTACCTTCTCTTAATCTTGAGGGGGGCGAGGGGGGGGGGAGGGGCGCGGCTTAGAAGGTTTTTCCTTTCACTTCCATGGGTCCCACCATCCTCATATTTTCCCCTCTTGTGTTCACTTCACTCGTATGCACTGCGCGGAATGCTCGTTCATCATGCTTTTATTTCCGGAGACCGGATGGGAGGGGTTGGAGTGACCTTATGGAATTCAAGGGATTCAGTATGTTATTTGGTCCCTTAGTGTTTCTCTGCTACCAATGAGATTGATGGCCCCAGCGGAGTCACTACCTAGGAGTCACAAATGTCGCTCTACTTCCAGCAAGCCTGGTCAATACCCCAACAGAGTCGTTGCATCACCTCTCTACGCGGGAAGCCTTTCTCGATCCTTTACCATTTATTTCATGTGCTAATCGCACTTATTTGAATGTGCTCAAGGTACTTATTTGTATTGTGGCAAGTACTACCTGGGTGGATGAGGGATCCTAACTTATGCTGCTTGCAAGAAAGGTTGCTCCTGGTCTGGGTTTTGGGGACCTTTGGTTTTTCCTGAATATCCTTTTTTCGTCTAAGGTTGGCTCTTTTCCCCTATTTCACCAAAACTTCCTCCTTTAACATCAGTTTCTGAGCTAATGCACCGGGTGAGCTGCTTGCACTCAAATCCTAGGACTTCAGACGTGTTTCCCCACGGGCTATCTATCACAGGAAAACTTGAGCCATTGCGTGTTTTAGGGCTGCTTCTTCACAAGCAAAGATTTTGGTACAACTTGCCAATCGATTAACTGCTACATTGACCCTTCAACTTGAGGCACTTGGGGAATGAAACTCTAAGAGCTTTCTCAAAGAAAGTTTTTTATTTGAAATGACACAAAATAAAAAAATAAAAATGAAAAAACAAAAGCAGTAATTCAAAGGAAATGAAACTATGATACAGAGCATGGTGACAGCCCCGGGGTTGTCAAGTGAAGTAGTGTTTTAGGTTGTGCCCATTTACCGGAAGGACCTTGATCCTCCCTTCTAAGGTTTGGAGTTTGTATGTGTGTGAGTCGACCTTTTCTTTGATCTGGAATAGACTTGTCCACAGGGTTTGGAATTTGGTGTGCTTTCCCTTGTCTTCGTGAGCCTTCTCCCATTTGAGGATGAGGTCGCCAACTTTGAAGACCTTGTTTCCGGCAGACTTCTTATCGAACCATCGTTTTATGTTGCTCCGGTGGATGGCGAATTTTTCCCAGGATTTCATCCTTTCCTCCTCTAATTTCAACAATGTGTCTATGTGGGCTTGCAAGGAAGGGCATGGGGTACCATGTGTTTCTTGTAATAGTTGAAGGGCCAGGAGGGAAAGGTTAGGGGGGAGAATTGATTCTTTCCCATAGACCAGAAACAAGGGGAGGTTCTTAGGGAAGGCTTGAGTGTGACCCAATCAGCCCAGAGGGCGTTATTTAGGGCATTGTGCCAGTTCCAGTGTTGGGATAGCAGGGTATTTTTAATGATCTGGATAAGGTTTTTATTGGTTGACTCAGCTAACCCATTCCCTTGGGGGTAGTAGTTGGCGGAGTGTTTGAGCACTATATATTTTTTCAAAGTGAATTAATATAATTTAAACAATGGAAAATAAGTATAATTATAAAAAACAAGGGAGGTTGGAACGCCAAACCTGGTCATGATGTACTAAATGATGAAATCTATTACCTCTTGATCATTGAATTTATGTAACGGTATTTATTCAACCCACCTCGTGAAATAGTTTGTGGCCATGAGGATATATTGGTGCTTCTTGGAGGAGTGTGGAAAAAATTCCCCGATCACGTCCAGCCCCCACTGCTGGAATGTTTCTTCCACAATGACAGACTGTAATGGGGTATAAGGTCAGGATTCTCTGCTGGCAAATTTCTGACACGAAAGGCACTTCCAAACATAGGCGTGTGCATCCTTAAAAAAAGTGGGCCAATAAAAATCAGCTTGCATAACCTTGTGAGCTATGGCATCCCCTGTGTAGTTCCCACCGGTTGGGCCATCATGTAGTTCTTTCAAGACCTTTTGGGCCTCATTATGCTCTAGGTAGCGTAGCAAGACCCCGGTGTGATGCTTGTGGAACAGTTTACCCTATAACAGTTGGTAGGATGAAGCCTTTAGCCTTATTGCTCTCTTCTGTTGGGTTGTTAAGGTAGGGTCCATGACACCATGACCCAAATACTATAGGAGATATATGTACCATGACGAGGTGTTTTGCTGAGGTGTGTTTTCAACTTGGTACATCTCTATTTCGTGATCCCAACATTCCTCATCATTTCCCCGCAGGTCTGCGGCTTCAGCAACCATCCGGCATAGCCCTTTCCCTTTGACATTGTGTGTAGGTTTGAATTCCAAGTCATACTCTTGAAGGCATGCCATCCATTTTCCTCGTCTCTCACCCAGCTCATGTTGCACGAATAGTGAGCATTCTGCTGGGTGGGGTACGAACACTATGATGTGGTTCTTCAAAATGTATGGCCTGAAATGTTCGACTGCCTTATATACTGCGTACGCTTGCTTGTCAATATCCAGATATTTCAGCTTGGCACCTTGCAATCTTGCGCTCATGAAAAATATGGTCCGCTCGTCATTGTTGCCATCTTTCTAAGTGAGGACGGTTACAAGAGACGAGTCTGAGCCAAAGGTATACAAGATAAAGCCTTTGTTGAAATTCGGGCTATGAGAGGCTGGTGCTTCCGCGATGGCCTTCTTAATATTGTCGAACGCTTATTTCTTGAGAGGGTTCCATTTAAAAATTTTGTTCTTCCTGATCATGCCTTGCAAATGTTTCACGATTTGTGCGAAGTCTGATATGAATTTTTGGAGGAAGTTGATTTTTCCGAGAAACGAATGCATGGATTTTTTTCTACTCGGGGGAGGAATTTGGGTGATGGATTTTGCGCGTTACGGATCCACTACTATGTCATCCTGGGTTATGATGTGGCCCAACATACTACCTTCGGAGACTGTGAAGATGCTCTTCTTGGGGTTAAGTGAGATTCTGTATTTTCGGCACCTTTCGAAGATCTATTTGAGGTGGTGCAAGTGGTCACATTTTCACTTGGATAACACGGTGACGTCGTCAAGGTATACCACCACAATTTTTCCCTTTAGCCCCTGAAAGGTGATGTCCATGGCCCTTTCGAAGGTTTCCCCAGCATTAATTAGGCCAAAGGGCATGCATCTAAATGCGAACATACCCCATTTGGTCATGAATGTTGTTTTCATAGAATCTGGTTCAGCCACCAGTACTTGGTTGTACCCTGAGAAACCATGCAATAATGAGAACATCTCTGACCCTCATACTATTTGAATAATCTGTTCCATGGGAGACTCTGGGTAGTTATCCTTTCCTAACGATCGGTTCAAATTTAGGAATTCTTCACATAAGTGATTTTCAACAGACTTCTTGCAAACTGGGACCAAATTTTACACTCACGTTGAATGTCGGACTTTGAAGATGATGTGAGTGTCCAGGATTTTCTTCAGTTCCTTTTGGATCATCGGTTCCAAAGTTGGATGCAACTTTCTTAGCTTCTATTGGAAAGGCTTAACTCCTTCCTTCATTGGTATTACGTGTTGGATGATTCGCTTGTCATAAATCTATAGCTCATCATATGTCTAGGCGAAAACATCTCGACACTTCTTGAACATCACAATAAAGGACTTTCGCTCCTGGGGGGTGCATCCTATACCGATATTAATGAACTTCAGGTCTGCCTCTGTTCCAAGGTTCACTTTTTGGTGCAATAGAGTTGAACTTTGCACCTTCATGTTGGGAGGCCCCCGAAAGTGGTTTTGTAGGTCAAAAAACTTCTCGAGGGACATGACCCCTTTGGGTATGGGATTCCCCTTGCATTCCTCCCTTTCATTTTTTAAGGCCAGGTAATGATCTTATTCCTCGATCACAATGTCTTTGAACACATCTGTGTTTAGCATGAAATACAGTACCTACTGATCATCATTAAAAACACGAAAATTAGTTACATTATCTGACATTGCAAGTTTATAAACAATTTCAATATAAAACCCATCTCTTAATGGGGTAAACCTAGCATCAGCGCTTGCTGACATATTTACTGTTGCATTATGCATCCTAAGTACTGACTTAATACCGAAAGCATCAAAGGCAGAAATCAAACGCCATACCTCTTGCTGATATCCTTTCAGATGGGGAGATAGGCAGTGAATAGTGTTGCGTACCTTTCGGGTAATGATTTTAGAGTCACCGATTACCTTTAAGCAACTGAATTTGAGGTTGATTGCTTTCTTGATACCTAGGATCATTGCTTCGTATTCGGTCGTATTGTTGGTGCAATGGAATACAAACCGGCAAGAGATTAGGAACTTATTATTTTGCGGATCTATCAAGATACATCCAGCACTAGCCCTGTCGTGGGTCTTGGAACCATCGTAGTACAGGGTCCATATCTTGTCCTCAAATTTTTTAAGATCAAATGTGTGCACAGATGGGGTACTCGAGGTAGAGATATCCAATAGACCTTCTGGTGTGGCAAGGTGGAAATCAGTAAACGGGAGTAGCTCTAACTGGGTATCCTAGGTGACTGGAGATTGAGAGAGTTGATAGCAACTAAAATCATCCTCTAAGAAGCACATGCCCAGCTCTTCTTGCGCAAATCTGATGGGTTCTTTGGTTGCTTCGAGGTCGGTCACCATATGTTTCATGTAAGGTTCGCTCTCAACGCGGATCTAATTATTCCTACCCTTGTACGGAAGCCACAAGTGGGACCAGTCGGTGGCAAAGTATCCTTGTAGTTTTCTTAACCAATCTTGGCTTAATAGTAGACTGTAGGCCTCCAAGATATCCACGAAAACTATGTCAATACACTAATGCACCCTAGATTTTGAGGAGAGACGGATTCGGATGTTGTTTAATTCTCCCATGGCTGTAACCTAGGATCTATCCAGCTGAATGATGCTGTCGTTGGTCTTCTTAGGGTGGATGTTCAATTGTTTGCATATGGACAGGGGCATGACATTGGTGGACGCACCAAAATCGACGAGGCAATTGTGGACATTGAAATTGAAGATCTCGAAAGACAAAAGGAACCAGGGTGTGGACCCCCATGAGTTTGTGTTGATAGCATTTACAATGGATTGGAGGTTCATCGAGGCCTGGGAGGTTGTGGAGCTTACAGCTTTGGCTTCCAAGATGGACTTGTTCTTTGGGGATGGACTAGCGAATGCTTTGAGAATTAGGTCTCGTTGGTTCGCTATCCGATCGAGCTCGTAGAGGGATATGTTGGCTCGTGTTTTATTCATGTCTTAAATGATGTTATACCTAGACTCTGGGTGTGATTTTGTTTCCACAAAGGTGCTTGGTGAAATTCATGAAAATCTAGCTTTGGGGGTGCCCTGGGCAGCTGTGGGGCTAGATTTTTCCGTGGTGGGGTTTACGGTCTAGTTTTCCCTGTTTGGTGGTAGAATTTTCCTCAAGAAATATTTCCTCTTCTCCTCGAAAGAATGATCAGAAATCGGACCTTTGCTCATTAGGCTGTAATTTCGAGTGGGTTTTGATTGGGGATCTTCAGCTAGGTTTATGTTCGTCATGGGAGGAGAAAATTCTCTGCAGATTACTTCAAAGGCGAGGATTGTCGATCCCAACTCCTCATCTGGGGTAGAGACTTCTTCGCCATCTAATTTAGCCTCCTCTTATAACTCTCATACTGTCTGATCTTCCAGGAGCTGATTTACCACGGTGGTCATATTATTGATTCATTGAGGGCAGGTCCTTTTCGAGTGGGAAGCTTGATGGAAAGAGCAGAAATTATCTTTTCCAATCTCTTCTATGTTGATGTTTGTATTGGGATTCTACAGAGGGAAACTAGGCGTGAGGTTGTTCTTCCTAAAGAAAGGATTCTACATTTTTATACCTAGGACGGAGTCATTGTTCTTCCTCTTCAAATCGAAGACCTCATTCATCAATATCTTTAGGGATTTCACGATGTTCCCGAAATCGAAAAGGTCTTTATCCTTGTCTCTAGATTTATGGGTTGGGGGTTGCGTTATTTTATCGGCCGGTTTTTGGTCATCCTATCTATCATGGTCAATGGCTCCTATTGAAATCATATATTTCTCGATGGCGAGGGTGGTGGTGTAGTTTTCTGCCAAGGATTCCCTAGCCTCACGTTTCACAAATACGGAAATGTCCCGAGGAAGGGCCCTTGTGCAATAATCGATGGTGATGGAATCGTTCAGGGCCATGTTTGGGGGAAATTTGTTTAATATGGTGGCAAAGTGTTGGTTGAAGTATTTAACCTTCTCCTTCTTCTGGCACTTCAAAGTACTCAACTCTATGAGGACCATAGAAGGGTTCTTGTCTTCTAAAAACTTTTGGAGGAAGCTGTGGCGGAATTTCTCCCAGGAGGAA
This sequence comes from Pinus albicaulis, assembly GCA_034641835.2. Taxonomy (NCBI): domain Eukaryota; kingdom Viridiplantae; phylum Streptophyta; class Pinopsida; order Pinales; family Pinaceae; genus Pinus; species Pinus albicaulis. The sequence continues at coordinate 679,630,796 of CM076577.1, forward strand.
ATGGAAGCGACAGGTAATGAACGATACCAAGTAGCATATTTATTTTCTAAGGTGTGGGGAAAAATTCGGCATGCTACATCATCAAACTGCACCCTCATCATTTGTAAGGCTAGGTAGAAATTAATGATGTGGTCTTTGGCGAGCATACCCTTCTCGAGGTCGAACTTAGGGAGATGTTTCTCCGAGTGTCGGGGCATGTCGAGAAGGGGACCGTGGAAGCCTAGAGGAGATTGTGCCATCTAGGCTAGGGGTTGAACCCGTCTGGCCCTATGGTGGGGTGAGATGAAGATATGCCCAATCTCATTCTGGGACTCGCTTCCAGCGCCAAACCTGGAGGCTTCACCCTCATGTTGAGAGTGCATGTATTGGTTTTGGTTACCTTTAAGACCTTTAATGTTTTTATAATTTCTCCAGTTGTAAAGGAAGGGTAGTCTATCTCGGTTTTGGTGGGGGTGGTGAATATGGTCTGTGTTTCGGCCATGTCCCTGGCCCTTATCTCCTCAGCCCCTCCCCTAGGTGCGTCATTTGCTTGGGTGTTTTAATTCAAATGTTGGTTGGGCTGGGGTCTGATGTTTGGTTGGGGTTCGGTAACTTCAGGGCCACCTCCGTCGATCTCTCGGGGGTTGTCGTGAGGTTCAACTAAATTCCGATCAACCACATCTACATAATCTTTGAGCATAAGACCTATAAGCTAAGGCACAAAATTGGCTAGGACACCTTGGCGAGTATGATGCATCCCAGGAGTTCGCGGATTAGCCAGGGAACTAGTGGCGGGGAGGTTTTTCACACCTCTAATGAGATCACGGGAAAGCGGACGCAAGGCCCTCAGCTAGTCCGAGGTGACCTCATAGAAATGTGGGTCCTCCTCTGGGGTATTTTCAGAAGGTAGAGGACTAGTAATTTCATATATGATTTCCCCCTACAGGGTTTGCAAAAGGATATTACTTGTGTGGTGGGAGCCTTCCATCAGGCCCTCCTTCTAGTGCCAATTCTGTTGACGGGGAAAAATGCCTTGCCAATAGTAAAGGGATCTCCCATTATAAAGTCCCAACTAGACTTTAGACCGTTTGTGATAGGGATCACGTTTGGGGTGTAGGTCCTGCTACCATTGAATATGACTTTCTCAGATGGAGGTGTATCTCACGAACAAGAAGATGCACGACTACTCGAATGACATGAAACAAACAGTCGATGGCTCTCCTGAAAATGAAACATTATAAATAGTAAAGCGAGATTCGAAGCATGCAACCAAAGGAAATGTTGTTAGCAACACGTCATTAGGGTCATGCTCATAAATACACTTGCTTGACCATAAAATAAATGGTTCTCTATGGTCAAAACACCCTTCAATTCCTTAATAATTTTCCGAAATATTAAAATGATATCAACAACTAAGTTATGGAAACATCCCTGTGCTAAAATTTCCACATATCATTGATACATCCAAAGAGCTTAAACATACAAATGATACATCAACAGAAAAATGCAGACAAATCAATTATAAAATATAGCAAATACATAAATACATAAGATTCATAATGCTAACACACATGAGTTTCCATCAGATCCAGTAGTGGATTCAAAACATTGGTTTGTATTCTTTCTTGGAATTATGCATTCACTACAATACAATTACCTCTCCTCATTATGGAGTCCAAAAAATGTCTTTTACATTGTCCCCGGAGGGAGTACTTATAGAACCAAAAGTGACCTTTGGGTTGCCCTGTCCTTTCAGCTTCCCAACTATTGGCATGGTCTGCGACCCAGGTGGTTTTGCGACTTGCGATTGGGTCTTATTTGTGACCTGCGACTGGGTCTTGTTTGCGACCTGCGACTGGGTCTTGTTTGCGACCTGCAACCTATAAAATTATTCCATTTCAAGGGAGCATTTGTGTGATGGAAAGGCCCACGACTTCCATCTGTTGTTGTTCCTTGAGATAATTCTACCAGGCTTGATAGTCCGTGGCTATTGGGGTGACCTGAGGTGTGTCTTCTCCCAACCTATGAAAACACTCGAGGGCATATGGAATCAAAGTGCGCCTCTTCACGGAGATCTGATTGGATAGGGAGGCCGACTTAGTGTAGATCCGGACTGGTGCAATGATGAACTGTTCAATGTTCTCCTTGGAGGCCGGAAGGTCTTGGGAAATAGATGCTTGTCTGATGGGTTCCAAAAAAGTTTGGATTTCTTGGATCACTTCCTCCCTTGCCTTCTGCATGTTCAATGTTCGCAAGGAAGGAATGTGATGTAACTCTGCCATTAAATCAATGCCACCGATCAAGTGTTCATAGGCAAACATCACCTTTTCCACATCCTTTACAATATTATCCTTGGATTTTATTTTCATACATAACTGTACCTTTTCATTCTACGTGCAGACCCAATCCTTCTTTGGCAAGGTGTTGGGAGCCTGTGGATACCTTTCAAACCATTCAAGCATACTGTATAGTGCTATGGAGGCTTCTTTTAGTTGTGCAACCTTCTTCTTAGTCTCTGCCTGAGCCCTTAGTAGCGAGGAGACTGTATGTTTTATAGTGAAGATCTCCTCATATACCTGCTCCATGGAAATCTCTAAGGTAACCAAATCCCCTTGAATGGCGGTCGGTAGCCCATTGGCATGAGTGGCTGTGAGTTGGAGCCTTTGATTTTCTACTTCCAGAGCCTTCTTTTCTTTTTCATCCTGAGCTTCCCTCTGCTCAGAAACCTGGAGTCTGTTTTGTAGGAATAATATCTCCCTGCTCATCCTACTGACATTTTCCTCTGTAGCTAATGCGAAGGCAACTCTGGCCGATGCTATCATGATGGGACTAGTCCTAGTGTCCAGGACTATGTCCTCTTCTGTGGTCACTGCAAGGGGCTTGGTTGGATTCTGTGCAAGGCATCTTCTCCTCTCCTGCCTCATTTTACGTGTTAACTGGTCGTAAGACAGCCTCGTCAGGTCTAATACATTGTCCTCCTGTTCTTCTGAGATGCCAAGCTCTAATAGTGGGAGGTGTACACCTGTCATGGGAGTTGTCGAGGGCACCTCAATATGGGGCAGATCTGCTTGTTCCCTAGTCTTTGAGAGCGGTGTCTTGATTCTCTCTACTTCTTTGGATGAGCCTTCCTGCAACTTCTGAGTTTCTTCTTCATTTTTCCCTTTTTGACATGTTCTTTATCCTGTTCCTCCTTCAACCTGCGCTCGGCCTCCTTCTTATGTTGTTCTTCTTTTTCCTTCTTCTTATGGGCCTCTTATTTCTGCTTCTTCTTCTTTTCCTCTTTTTGTTGCTTCTTCTATTGTTCTTCAGCCTGCTTCTTTCGCTTATCTTGTTCCTATTGTCGTGCCAAGGTATCTTGGGTCCTTTTGATTTCTTCCTCTCTCAGCTTCTTCTCAGCCTCTTGATGTGCCTTGGCCTCTTTTTCTCTTCTTCCCTGTTGATCTTTAGAAATAATATTGCTTGTAGTATTCCTTGGCCTTTTATATTTGGAAGAAGATGCTCCTTCTACGAGGTCCTTCCTTTTCAAATTGTCAGCCCTCTCTTCTAGAGTTTGGTCATCTTGACTTCCTTGGTTTCCATTTAGGTCAGTTGATTCTTCAAGCGCGACTTCCCTATCTTTATTGTACCAGTTTCTAACCTATTCCTCAACAGGGCATTCTGTGTGTTGGTATTTCCAATTGAACTTGGCCCATTTGCAGTGTGCAAGGACGATCCATTCAGGATCATATGATCTATGGGACAAGGTTATGAAGTGAAAACCTTTGATCTCATCCACCTCTGCTTCCACTTCTTTGAAATCCTTAATAATGTAGGCACCGATAGTAAGTGGGAGGGTAAGCCATGGTTTCTTCTTGCCTTTGGTGAGGACCTTGGAGAACTCGCTCAACATTTGGTAGCACACCTCTTGTAGCAGCAATTTATCAGTGACGTACTTGAGTAGTGCGTGAGGTGCCTTGAATGATCCGAATACCCTTATAAAAGTACTTTCTGTAATGGGGAACCAGTTGGCTACATGGGTTACTATCTCCATAGCCCGACTAGACATGCAAGGGGAATATTTACCGAAAATCTTCCGGTAGAGCGCAGGGATGAAATTTTCTGAGATGGATTCCATATCTTGCTTGTACCTGGAAGCCCAGAACATGTTCAACTCTTTGTGAATGGGCCCACTGCTCTTTGCATTCTAGTTATGTGACCATCCCTCAAAATGACATCTCTCACACACTAAATCTAAGAGGTAGGAGGCCATGTAGAATTTCGATGCGCATCCCTCTTCCAGTACCTGTGCCGCAGATATGTTTGGTCTAAGGGCTGATACTACCAGGTAAGCCTAGTTGAAACAGGTGTCGTAGGAGGTGACTTCATACATGAGTGGGACCCAAGCCCCAATGAAGGTAGTGGCTTCCTACCGACCGTACAATCTACACATCATTGCTGCTACGAGCTTATAGAACTTCCTAAGGCCATTAGTTTTATACTCTTGCTCCTTCTTCGCTTTAAAATTCTCAGGGTCCTCCCACCAACCCTTTAAGGTTTCTGGCACTAGTACTTCATGTGTGGTGACCCATTCGGCGTTGAAGGATTCCTCCTTAGTGGGGAGTGCATAGTATACTTCTGCGTCCTTTCTAGTCAGGTTGGAAAAATTCTTCCCTGAGTGGTCGTGGATGACCCAGAACTTGGAATCAACCTTCTAGAGGATCCATTCGACTACTTATGCACATGGGAATATTGATCGATGAGCGCCTACATAGTGAAGCTTGGACCTTTTGACTTGAATATATACTTACTGGTCCGTGAGATCCTCCAGGAATTTTGGCTTTGTGAAGTCCTGATAAACTTGGTACCAGGTCATCTTATCTCCTTTTCCAAAGACACAAGAGGTGTCTCCATAGATAGGGGGTGGTGGAGGAGGCATTTCCTCTCCTGATAGCTCTATCTCTAGGCTTTTGTCTCTTCTTCGAACTGCTAGAGGCCCCATATCACTTGAGGCCAAAGAGATGGAAACACACTCAATCTCAGCTTCAATATCCCCTGGCATGTTCAAAAAACATTCCCACGATAAGAGGGATGGCATGATAACAAAATATGACAGGACTGACTAGATCTATAAATGATTTGGCTATTCTGGTAAGGTTGTTGCAACCCTTTCCAGTCGCTATATGTAGGATTAGGGAGGCTTATGACTTGGCGACCTAGGAACAAGGTCGCACCTACTTGAAAGATCCAAAATCTACAACTCTCCAACTTGGCGACCTGCAACGAGGTCGCAAGGTCGTCGGGTCGCAAAGTCATGATTGCATGGTTAGTCGATGATTTGCAACCTCGCGACTTTGTGACTTAGCGACCAAGTTGCAAGGTTGCGAAGTTGCAAGGTCACGAGGTCGCAGGGTCGCATTAGGGATTTCTGAGGAAAACTAGGCGATCGCAACCCATGGGGAACAAGATGAAAGAAGGTAAAAACTCCAAGGGAGATGAGTAAACCAGAGTTGAGGGCCCCCCAAAAAGCCAAGGAGGGGTGTCTGTGATAGATTGAGAAAAGGCAAGGCTCATAAGAGGCCAGGAAAAATGGATTTAGCACAGGTGATTTGAAACCCTAGCTGGAGAGATGGTGAGGGTTGATATTGCAAATGAATGGGGCCAAGGGAAATTAATAGCCTAGGGCATGGGGCAGGTAAGGCAACATCAAAGTAAAAAAAGGAAATAGCAGGAGTAGGCAACTTACCCAGGAAAAATCGCACTCCAATTGGCTTGTTAGATGTCTTGTTTGCTCCGTCACACAGTTCAAATGCGACCTACGCGACCCTTTTATTTATAAATGGGTTGCATGTGTGATCATTTAATGTAGTTCGCTAAGTTGCAGATCGGGGTTAGTTGGGAAAGGATGTGACCTTGCGACCTTGCAACCTGGCAACCTGGCGGTCGCAAGTTCGCATAGTCGCATAGTCGCATAGTCGCAAAAGTTTCTCTTAGATCAATTTTGTGACCTTGTGACTTGGCGACCAGAGGTCTCAAGGTCGCGAGGTCGCATAGTTTTGAATGATGATTTTGGATCAGGATTGCGACCTTGCGACCTGGCGACTTGGCAGGTCGCGTGGTCGCAACTATCTATATTTTTCAAAGGGAGAAACTTCGCGACTTTGCGACCAATTTGGAAGAGATGGATTTATCAATTGATTCTAAAGACACCTGCTGGACAGACTTGCCTTTATCAAAGTGATCGGGGGCTCTGAAATTTGAAATGGTTTCCAAATTTCGGAGGGTGTTGTAGCGGCTACAACAGAATCCAAACTCTAATTTAGGGGTGGTTGGAGCCAGAGGGGTTTTCTTTTGTCTCGAATGAATTTGGGAAGTTTTATATTCTTAGGGCCTTTGAATAGCTTAAAATAATCAAGTGGGAGCATACGGTTTATACCAAAGCCTCCTACAAGACTTATCCCATAATGTAAATAGGATAATAATTGTTGGACACTCCGCCATTCTTATTTTTCATTTGAAAAAATATTATTGTCTTAGAGATCTAAGATTAAAAATTCTCCTCTAAAAGATCACAAGATTGTTACAAAATTTTGAGCACTGTACTTTTATCTTAAGATACAGCTCAAAGGTGGATCAATTAGCTAATCAATATGTTAAATTACGCCAGGAAGAGATTATGGTTAACAAAAAAATTCCAAATATTTAATCCTTCAAGCCTCCTAAATTATGGATCATTAGGCAATAATCAAAAGGATAAATGTAAGAATAAAAAATTCAATATGGTAGTTGGCTACCATGAGTTTGGTTTCTTGAATTGATAAGTGACCCTTATCTACGTTCATTCTCTCTCTAAATGGTTCATGATCTTGAATTCTTACTAAAATAGTGTGTTCGATGTCTTTTTATTTGGGGGAATTTCTCATTTCTTTGTCTCGGTTTTCCACTCGGGTGTTTTCCTATCAATGGTTTGATCTCAATTTCAAGCAATTTAAGGAGCTTTCAAGGATGCTTGACGAAGTTGCAGATGAAACCACAAATATAATGAGCTTGAAGCTTTAGTATAGTATTTGATTTTCTCCTCAACAGTGGTCGTGGAGCAAATTATAGAGCATAAATATAAGATGAACAATATTGAGGATTAGATCAGGTTTATAAGAACCCAAATGGTCAAAATAAAACTTACCAAGAAAAGTCAAGATTCCTCTCACTCATTCAATTATGTGAACATGAAGATCTTAAAGCTACTAGATATCTATGAGGCTGCAGACTAATAGATGGAAAAGATGTAGGAGTAAGAACCTAAAGGCAAAGACTCAAAGATATAGCTCTAGTATTTCATGGAATGTAAATTTTGTTTGTATTTAGGAACCTTCTAGAAGGTTGTTACCCATAGAGGCTTGAAAATTTTTGTGTTGTATATTATAGGAAGAAATTTTAAACATTGATTGGCCTAGTTTGAATAATTACATTCATAAACCTTGTAAAGCCAATTTTTTATATTTGATGTACTGGTGCATTTCTCACCCATATTTATAATACAAAATTTAAAACTGTGGTTTAAAAAAAAAAAGCATAAGGTTGTCACTACATCTTTTAGACTTTCTTTCTTTTCCATTCAAAATTCAATTTATGATATTACATATCATGTTTTACAAGGTTCTATACCATCACTTGAACAAATTCATTTCCCATCAATGTGATAAACTAACTTATCAAAACGCCAACACATTGAGTGACCACTGAAAATGTAAACCAAATATCCAGTAATTCATCATGTTGGCAGTTGGAATGCCCAATCAGCATTTAATCTTTGGAATTCAGTCAATCCAATAGGATCAAGCTATATTTTTTTCATTGGCTATAAAATTCAATGTCTTTGATTAATAAAACCATTTTGAACATGAATTCAAATAGCATCAACAAGGGTTAAGCATTGTTCATAATATTTTCTACCTGTTAGAGCTTATTTAGTCAAACCGAATTATTATTTTTGGTTTGATAAATTATTACTGAAGGAAATTGTTTTGTTTTTGTGTCATTTCATGTAAAAAAAAAAAACAAAGCCTATCGATGAAATTTATTTTTTGATTTAAAATATGTTGTTTCAAATTGCTAGTTTTTCTCCTATTTCTTCAGCACATGTGTCTTATGATACTAGAAACTTTGAATGTGAATTTGTATGTCGTGTGGTGAAGTTGAATAGGAGAAGAGATTCATTACTTTTGGAAACTAGTTTTGAATTATTTATTCATAAACATTCGTGGATATTCCACTAGACAGTTCGTCACAATGAATCTGATAATAATATATTAAAATACTAAATTTTTACACTATTGCAATTTTATTAAAATTATAGATCTGTAGATTTATAAATAATTAGTACATACATGTGAATGAAAATTACGAAGAAAAGTAGAGAATGATAAACTAAGTTCACACACACATAAGACACAAGATATTCTCTCTACAAAACCCTTTCAGGAGAAAACCCAACTGGAAGGTGCGGTCGCTTTGCTCTCTTTCTCTGTCTAGAAATATGGCTGAATGTACAAAGAAGTAATGTTTGTGGCCTGTGGGCTACTACAGTACAGAGATCCTCTCTTTGTGCTCTACCATCTATCTCTCTTGGCTATCTTTTCTCATTTATGGAATAAAATTCCCTTGACAGAATGGAATGCCTCTTCCTCATAGTGGCCTGGTTATAACACAACCCGATAGCCTACTAGTGGTTAGGTTTGACTATATCAACTCTTAACTAGAGTTACAATATAGACTTGTCTATAGTGTTGTACATCAAAAAAATGTGTCTATCCCCTTTTCCATGAATAATGGGGGCTGACATGACATCCTTTCAAACTATAGGCGTGAAAATAGGAAGGTCAACTTCTAACTTGCATAAATTTTGCACACGAACTCTGATTGATGTGATTCTTGCGTCGTTGGGAATATATATGTGTGTAGAACATCATGTAAAGGTTTTGCGCAAAATTTACAAATTTTTTCCCTAAAAAAAATCGTTTGATGCCTCAAAACGCTCCCAGAATGTTTCATACCTTGTTTCACCAACTGGGTCACATTTGTAAAAACGATCCCATGAGTTGATTCCTCCACTTTTCCCACTCTTAATGCCTCAATATGGATGAAAATAAATATAATGATCCAATCTGGATCACACCTCCCCATTTTGGGAGGATTTTTTTCCCCAAAATCTTTTACATAATGAATTGAGGGAATTTTTCCTCCACCTTCTCTTTGGTGTACCATTTAGCTTTGCCTAGAAGTTGTCCCTTCAACCCAATCTGTCGAATGTCATGTTGCCCATGTCTTGTAGTTATGGACCTCTTCTAAAATTTTTTATCTTCTATCAACTTTTCCTGAGCATCTTTTTCCAAACCCTCCACATAAGGTAAGACTTATTCCTCTTCCTGATCTAGCATGGAAGGCTCATAGAGTTTCAAATTTTCCACATTCACAACTGAGTAAATGCGCATATATTGTGGTAAACTAAGTTGATACACATTATCACCCACCTTTTCCAGTGTCTGAAAAGGACCATACCTCAAAGCCTTGATTTTATTACCAAGCCCCCATAGTCTCTCCTTTTTCAACTGTAACCGTACTCTTTCTTGCATCTTGAATGACTTATTTGTTCTATGTTGATCATGCATGTCCTTATACTTCTCTTGTGACTTCTGTAATGTTTCTTGTACCTGTATACGGATCTTCCTAATTTTCTCTATAAATTTTTCATCCCTCAAATCATCTCCTGTAAGATGTTCCCTCACTCCTCATTATTTCCCATATTCAATATCCAAAGGTGAAGGTAGAATATATCCAAAAAAATACTTAAATGAGGAATTTCCTATAGAAGTTTGGACTGCTTTATTGTGAGAATGTTGTATATATACCATATTTACATACCAAGTCTTTGGATGCTTTTGGTTGTATCCCCTTAGAAGTTGAACCAAATTCATGTTGACTACTTTTGTCTACCCATCTATCTGTGTATTGAATGTTGTATATATCTTCAAATTTGTGTCCATCTTATCCCACAATGTAGTCTAGAATGCACTGAAAAATATTTTATTCCTCTCTCAAACTATTCTCCTTGTTATATTAAAGTGTACCCAGACCTATCCAAAGAACAAGTTTGTTTCATATTTTATGTTGATGGTATTTTTATAGGGCATTAGGATACACATCTTACTGAACATGTCAACTACCACGAACATGTACTCATGTACCTTCCTGGTTGTTGGTAAACCTCCCACAAAGTCCATGGAAATGATTTACCAAGGACAAGTAGGTATAGGTAAGGGATGACATATACACTATTTCATGTTGCTAAGCTTGTTGCTATAACAAAGCATGCATCCTCTTATGAACCTAGCTACCTACTATTGCATCTTAGGCAATACACATGCCTCTATAAGTTAGCCATGGTCTTCCCTACACCAAAGTTCCCTGCAACCTTGGAGGTGTGAGCCTCTCTAATAAACTACAATTGCTCACCATTAGGAACACATTGCTTATCCAGCTTATAGAGTAACCCATCCTGGAGATGGTAGTCAATGGTGCTATTTCCATCATGCACATGACTTTGACTCTGCAACTACTTATACAAATCCTTGAAGTCATCATCCTCTAAATGTGCCTCTTTGTATGCATCATGGGTAAATGGCCCCATGTGAATAAGAGTCCCCAAAGTTTTAATCTTTAATGTGGGTGGCCTTGATAGCATGTTGGCCAACTTGTTTCAGTTTCCTTTCTTATATGTATTCACCAAACAAAATTTTTGTAAAAAACCCATCCACTTGTAACGCTTGGTCTCGTGTAAATTACTCTAAGCCTTAAAGTACTATAATGGTTAGTGATCCTTTTGGATTATTGTCTCCTTTCCCATCATATAGTGCTTCCATTTTTTCACAGCTTTCACCATGGCATAAAGCTCCTTGTCACAGGTAGATTAGTTAAGGATTTCCCCATGAAATACTTCATAACTGTAGCATACAAGCCTTCCTCCTTGCATCAAGATAGCTCCCATATCATACCCACTTACATTTTTCTCCACTTTAAAGGGTCGCTAAGAGTTTGGTAATGCCAGAACTAGTGCTTGACTTATTTTCTTGTTTAGTTCCTCAAAGTAATTTTGTTGGCATTTTCCCCACTTGTAACTCTTTTCACTTGTTGTTATGGCATAGAAAGATGTTGCTACCACTGAAAACGAGGCTATGAATTTCCTTAGGTATTGTGCTACCCCAATGAAACTCCTGACATCAGAAACATTAGTAGGCACTTACCCTTTCATGATGGCCTCCATATTGGAAGGATTTGTGTTCAGCTTTCCTCCACCAATAACTTACCCAAAATAAACAAAATATTGTTGCTCAAACTCACACTTCTTGAGATTTTCTAGCAGTTGGTGCTTCTTAAATGTTTCCAAAACCTGAGTCAAATGTGACATATGCTCCTCCCAGGTATCACTATATACCAATATATCATTCAAATAGACTATAACAAATGAATCTATAAAAGTGTGAAGTACATTATTCATTAATCTCATAAATGTAGTTGGAGAATTTCATAGGCCAAATGGCATGACTAACCACTCATATAAATCTTTCCTGGTTTTGAATGTGGTCTTCCATGTATCATCTTCTTTGACTCGAACCTAGTGATATCCATACTTCAAGTCCATCTTGGTGAAGTACTTGGCTTGTTACAGTTGATATAGCAAATCATCTATCCTAGGAAGGGGGTATTTGTTCTTGAGTGTGATTTTGTTCAACGCCCTTTAATCTATACACTTCTCCCAAGTCCCATCCTTCTTCGACACAAGGATGATGGGTGACCCACATGGTGATGTACTCGATCAAATGACACCATGTTCTAGTAGCTACTGCAACTATTTGTTCACCTCATTTGCTTCTATAACATATTGTCTTTACAACCCAATATTTGGCAATAGGGAATTTGGAAATAGCTCGATCTCGTGTTCCACTTCCCTCTTAGGTGAAAACCCTTTGGAATCTCGGTACACATCCTTGTATGCCTATAAAAATTCCTCCAATTATTGTTTTTGTTTATTAGTACACCCCTCCAAGGATTCCTTGCCTCTTTTTAACTCCTATTCAGACTCTTAAAAACAATAAAACATACTTCTTGCTAGAATTGATCAAGTTCTTGGCTTGGTTGGCACTTACCAGTGAAATTTTCCACTTGATTTTGTGCATGTTGATGATGAAATATTTTCCATCCTTGATGCGTCGATACTGATTGGCCCTCCTCATGAATATTTCATCTTGCATGTAGATGTATGGACTCCCAAACATGACTCCACATACATCAAGGGGAACTACATCTAGATCTACTTCATCAATAAAATCAACACTGATAGTAAATATAATTTTACATTGTTTTGTTACCTTCAGGTTTGCCTCCTTATTTACCCATCCTAGTTGATATGGGTTTGGATGATCATGAACTTCCAGCCCCAACTTCTTGACCAGCTCTATTTCAATAAGATTCGCATGTGATCCTGAGTCAAACAGAGCATCACTATTTTTCTGCTTTACTTGTATCTTTATAGGGAAGAGTTTGGTCATTTCTTTATCTTCTTGTCACTGAAGGCTACTCAGATTCACCTCCTTTTTCACTGACATACAAACGATCTTCTCATACATTTCCAAGCTACTTTCAACTTTATTTCTCGAATGTGCGGCCATGAGATTCTTCTTCTTGTTATCTTTCTTCTTTTTCTTCAGTTTTGGCTCTATATACAACTTCCAACATTCTCCTTTGTATGGCCATCAATGTTGCAGTGGTTGCAGTGGTTCCTAGGATCTTTGCATTGATGTGTTTTCACTATTGTCTTTATATTTTCCCCCTTTTTTCTTCTTCTTCCCCTCCTTAGAAGCTTATTATTTCTCCTTCTTCTTCAATCCACTTGATTGTGCTCTCTTGAGGCCTATGTTCTCCAGGTATTGTGCTTGTACATAAACCTCGTCCACCGATTTGGGCTTGAACATCATCACTTGATTGCATAAATTGAATTTAAAGACCCAAAAATACTTGAAGAGTACATCTCGATTCTTTGGATAAATACCCAAAATTATAGCCATCTTTCTAAATTTTGTGGTGTATTCATACATGATTTGCCTGGATTTTTCCTGAAGTAATGCCATCGGATCTACTATTCCTCCACATACCCAATGGGATAAAATTGTGACTTAATGATGGTTTTTAAAACTTACCACTTAGTCACTAAACGTCATCCCTCCAACCTTAGGGTTTTCATGTGGCTTTCCCACCAAGTTAGTGCATGGACCTCTAATTTCAGTCGCGTGAATGAGATCTTTTGTCCTTCTTCAATATGATGGACACTGAAATAAACTTCTAGCTGTTGCAACCAAAAATTCAGCTTCAGAGCATCGATATCATCGTAGTATGGCTTGATATCAAATTTTTCTTCCATTTTAAATAGGGATAGATTCACGACACTTAAACCAGGTTGATATTTTTCGGATTCTTTCTTCGACTAGTTCTCCATTTCTCCTTGATCTTCTGATCCTCGTTTTGATTTGTCCTCTACATTCGAACCCTTGTATTCTCCAAATATCCCTAGATTTCTATTCAAGGTTTCCATGAGGAGGCTTACATTATGGTTGATATTTGTCACTTTTTCCAGCCGCGTAAACCTCGCCTATGTAGGATCACGAGGTTTATTTTATAGATTTATCGCCCATGATTAGGGTTTTACAATTTTTAGCCACGTCGATCTAGATCCCTGAAATCTCCACAAAATACCCAAAGAAACATGTTGTGATACCAAATTATCTGTAAACTATCATGTATATTCCACTGGACATTTCGTTACAATAAATTTGATAATAATATATTAAAATACTAATTTTTTACACTATTGCAGTTTTATTAATTCTAGATCTGTAGATTTAATTTTAATTAGTGCATGCATGTAAATGGAAATTATGTCAAAAAGTAGAGAAAGACAAAATAATCTCACATACACATAAGACACAAGTTATGTTATCTGGGAAACCCTTTCGGGAGAAAACCCAGCTGGAAGGTGAGGCCACTTCACTCTCTTTCTCTATCTAGAAACATGGTTGCAGGTACAAAGAAGTAATGCCTATGGCTCATGGGCTGCTACAGTGCACAGATCCTCTATGTGTTCTCTACCATCTATCTCTCCTAGCTATCTTTTCTCAGCTATGGAACAAAATTCTCTCAAAATAATGGAATGCCTCTTCCTTTTAGTGGCCCTGTTATAACACAACATGAGAGCCTGCTAGTGGTTAAGTTTGAATACATCAACTCTTAACTAGAGTTGCAATATAGAATATTCTAGAGAATTTTACATCAAAAAAGTGTGGATATATATTTTTCCATTAATAATGGGGGTTGACGCGGCATCCTCCCGAACTATTGTTATGAAAACAAGAAGGTCAATTTTTGAGTGGCATAACTTTTTCATACAGACTTTGATTGGCGCGCTTCTTGCGATGTTGGAAATATCTTTGTGTGTAGAACAACATGAAAATGTGTCAAGCTAAATAAAAAAAATTTGACCCCCAAAAACATCATTTGATGCTTTAAAACGCTCCTGGAAGGTTCCAAACCTCATTTTTCCAAACTGGGTCCCACCAGTAAAAATGGTCCCATGAGCTGATTCCTCCACTTTTTCCACTTTGAATGCATCAATATGGATGAGAAACAATATAATGATCCAATCTAGATCAAGTCTCCTCTCACAGTTGTTTCAATCGATAAGTTTCATAATTGAATTAATTTGACTTTTTTTGTTTAAAATCATGCATCAAATTGTTTAAAATAAGTATTGAAAAGAGTGTTGAAATATATGGTTACCCTCACTTTTTTTATACTAATTATAGTATAGGTAAAATTTTGCCAAGGAATATTGCAAAAAATCCTCGGTTGCTTTTCTCGATGGCCCTGAGCGCCCCTTCTCGGTACCATCCTTTTTGGCGTTATAGTGGCCTGTAGCCTTGTAGGCTCTACCCATTAATGCTCCCCTTTCTATTCATAGGCTTTGTCCCCCCCACATTCGCCTTCCTCCCTGCCCTGTCCAGATCTATTCCCCCTACCTTTAATTTTATTGTTTCATCCATTTCTTGTTGTTGTTCTCTATATGTCGATGTGTACCTCTCAAATCGGATGGTCAATCATGACCAGTCCATCTCACGACTCCCCTCTAGCCCAGGAAATAATTTCCTTTAGTGCCCTTGTGACTAATGGGACCAAGTTTCAGAAATCTCATCCATCTATATTTGTCAAGAAACTTGATGATATTCTAAAGGTTGAAATATTCACCTCCTAGGTGAGATCATGCACCATCTAGCTATCTGAAATGGGTTAGTGTGTCAAGTCATGGGAATATGGCACTCTCCCTCAACTGTTTGCATGGGGATAAAAAACAACTCGAAACCTCTAATCAAATGTGAGATCACTTCCTCCTTCTATGGGAAACTGTTTTTCACCTTCTTCAAAAATAAGTCTAACAAGGACTTGATCTTCAGGAGTGGGTCATATTTTATGGTTACCCAAGACCTTTACCTTAATCATTGGAGCCCTAATTTCAACAATTATTGTGATGTTCCCACCTTTGTCCCTATTTGGGTCAATTTTCCTTTCCTCCCCCTCCATTGCTGGAATGATGCTACTTTCAGGTGCATCAGCAATACTCTCTAAAAATACATTAACTGTGTGGGGCCTCGTGAAGGTATTTTATCCTATTCCCGAATATGTGTTGAGGATTATCTTGACAAAGGGATCTTTGTTGTAATTAATATTGGCCTTGGCAATTGGTGATACATTCAAGAATTTGATTACGATCAACTCCCATTCAAATGTAAAGTATGTCATCAATATGGTCACTTTTCCATAAATTTCCCCAAAACATAAGAGGTTCAAGACAAACAAGGAGAACCAGTGGAATAATGGTAGAAAGAAAAGAATATATGTGGCCCCAATAAAACAAGTCCTCCTCCCAAGCCCTAGAAGGAAAAGTAAATCCAACAATTCAGAGGTCCATTTTCCCCAAAGAACAAAGTTTTCAATAATGGAGAAGGGTTAAGAAAATCAAGGAACCTAAAAGGCAACGAGAATAGGTTTAGAGTCCTAGACACTATAATGGAAGAAGGGGAAATCCCACATCATGAATCTAGGAGCCAAAAAGGAAACTTGAGAAACCCTCCCATCTTGAGCCTTAGCCAGAACCCATGAACAAGCCAATATCCACTGTAGATCCAGACTAATTCAGAGGATCACTCGAACGAAGAAGAGGATTTCCTCTCTCCAAGATAAATTGCAACTACTTTAGTATTTGCAAGCTCAAAAAATGAAAAATATGAAGCATAGAAAAATAAAGAGTTTGAATTTCATTCCTATATTGGGAAGGAAAATCAATACAAAATTTTGCACTGAAAATACTGAAAAAGAAAAGGATTTAGGCCACCGGCATATAATTCCTCACCAACTAGCAAAATATGGTAGAAAAGGTAGCAATAAAGGAGTTGGAGAAGCTCCCCCTAAAGGGGCAACCCAATATAAGAGTAAGTAATGATCATCATCTCCAGGAATTGTAGGGGCCTTAGATCTCAAAAAATAATGGTCGAAGTAAAATCACTTATCATAAATGAAAACCCCTCGATGGACCTTCTCTAGAATAAAAAATTGGAGTTGAAAGAGATATTATCAAGGCATAGTAAGATTTGGAACATCAGTGACATCTCCTCTATCAGTTCCAAAGGAGCTCGGGGAGGATTATGCACTATATTATCTCCTAATCAACTCTATATTCTGAACTCTCTCAAGAAAACTCACTGGGTTGCTACCTCCTTTCAAATTCTCACATCAAACTACGTTTTCACTATCGTCAATGAGTAAATTCATTTTCAATTCAAAGAGAATCAAGGCTACTAGAAATCTCTCATGAGCTTTAAAGACTCAAAATTTGGCATCAAATGCATATTTGGATGGGACTTCAATACCACCCTTTATCATAGAGAGAAAAAGAGGGGATCATTTATTCATGACCCTTTCCAAGAGAGCATGGAGGATTTTGTATACCACCTCCATCTATTAGACATTAAACCTTCAAGATTCCACTATACTTGGCACAATAAAAGCCCTGGCCTGGGTCATCTTGCTGCCATATTTGACCGTTTCCTAACCTATGATGGCTTCCTATCCCTCAACCTTTCCCTCCACTCCTCCATTCTCCCTTGGAATGGATTATATTTTCATCCTATTACGCTTACTCTCTACTCCCTCTTTAACTATAGCCATATCCCCTTTAGATACTCCTTGCTTTGTACCCTATCCCAAAATTTTCACAACTTAGTTGAATCTTCATGGCTTCCTTGGGTGGAGGGAATCCCAATTTGTATTTGGGAATCCAAAATTAAAAGACTCAAAGGAAACATCAAACTTTGGCTAGTGGGAACCATGTCCGACCAGCAAGCATCTATTCAGGAGATGGAAAAGAAAGTAGAGCTAATCTAAACTTCGATGGAAAATGAGCCAATCGTGGAGGAAATATTATTTCAAGAAAAAGACACCTTTGCAAGTATCAATCTCTCATCAAAGAAGAAGAGTATTGGAGGCTTAAATATTGTAGCACATGTCTTCAATTGGGTGATAGAAATGCCAAATTTTGTCATAACCAAGCTAAAAAAAAGAGAAAGGAAAAATAACATCAAATAAATACAGGTGTAGGGAGTCAAAATCAAAACATTTCAAAACATCAAAGAGGAAGCTACTATTCATTTCAGTTATATATATAGGTAGAGTGATCCACCCTCAGAAGAAAAAGAATCATATATGCTTGAATATATTCAAGTCACTGAAGACATGAATCTCCAAATGTTCATCCCATGGAGGAAGAAATAAGTAATGCGGTATGCTCCTTTCATCCTGATAAAGCTCCCAACCCAGACGAATTTCCTGCTCATTTCTACCAACTCTTCGGAATGTTATCAAGAGAGATTTTTTAATAATGTTCAGATACACCTTAAAGAAATTATGCAGTGGTGGAGACATAAATTCATTATTTACGGCCCTAATTCCCAAAGAATCCAGTGCATCTTCTTTTGATATATTTTTCCCCATCTGCCTTTACAATGTATCACATAAAATTATTTCCAAGCTCCTTGTGGATTGTCTAAAAAAAACCTTCTTTATATCATATCAGAAAACCAAGGACTCTTTTTCCTCAGGAGACAAATAATAAACAACATCATCCTTGTTCAAGAGGTTGTTGACTCCAGATGGTCAAGGGGTGACCAATGCATGCTTATTAAGCTTGACCTGGCTAATGCTTTTGATAGAGTAAGGTACAACTTCTTACTCAATGTCATGAAAAATATGGGATTCCATGGAAAAATTATTCACTGGATCACCTTTGTATCAACTCCCCTTGGATAGCCCCCATAGTAAATGGGTGTGTCGAAAAAATTTTCAAATCCAATCGGTGTTTGTAGCAAGGATTCCCTCTATGCCCATTTTTATGCGTCATTTTGGTAGATTATTTAACTACCAACTAGTTTTCGAATGCAGAAATGGTCACCTCCCCGATCTTAGATATGCTTCAAATGTCAAAAGTGCCAATCACTCTCAATTTTTTTATGACACTTACCTATTGGGTGGAGATTTTATGGAAATAGCAAAAAGATTCAAAAAAAAATGGACATATTTATTTCAGCCTCAGGAGGTTCAGTTAATGTGACCAAATCAAAAAATATATCTTAGAAAATATATGGATCCAAGCAAAAGAAGATTGGAGATATCCCTGAATTTAAGACTGTCTAAAACAAGAAATAATTCAAGTATTTATGGATTCCCATATGCCTTAAATTCCATTCTCCACAAGCATGGAAGAACACTCTTATGAAAATAAAAGGAAAGTTGGAATCTTGGGGAGCTAGATGGCTAAACTTAGTGGGCCACGTCACCCTCATAAAGGAAATATTATCATCCATCCCCTTGTATCAATTTTCGGCTCTTTTTGCTATGCAACATGTTCTTCATCATCTCACATTCTCTATTATAAAATTCCTATCAAAAGGATGCTTTACTAAAAAGTTTCATTCGGTAAAATGGGGAAATGTGTGAGCTCAAAAAAATCATGGATGATTAGGTATCTGAGACCCCATCTTAATGAATCAAGTTATAGGAGCCAAGCTATCCTGGAAGCTTAAAACTCATTCAGATAATTGGTATGTGCAAGTCCTCAAGGAAAAATACTTACAACATGGTTGATCCAGGTGGATATTGGTGGCCACCCGCTTATTCCACTTGGGGCCCCACCATTGTCTCTTTTAGTTTTTTTCACAATTTATTATTTTTAGTATTTTTTTGGGTCCTGAACTTCGGGAGCCATTTTGAAGCCCAAACGAAGATAGTATGTTGAAGTCATGTCCCCAGGAAGTTGAAACACTAATTTACCCAAACGGGGCCCATATTTTTGGCGATTCATCTCCTAGGGTTAGGTTTTTGGACGTTTAGAGTTCTCCATTGTTTCTCCATAATAAATAGGCCCTCGGGCCTCATTGTAACACAGTTCGGAGGTCTGTAGCCGCCACATCTATTCTCGGAGATTCGCTATCAGCGCCCTAGCTATTTTATTTCCATCATGTTTGTAAGCATATTTCTGTGATTTGATATTAATGAAATGAAGCCTTATTTCTGTTGTATTTCTATGTTTATGGTTATTTCTGTATTCTATTGCATTCCTGCATAAATCCAGATCAGTGGTATTAGAGCAGTCTGCTTTTTCTCGATCCTTCTTTGCATGTCCCCAACGAGATCAGGGTATAAGGAGTTAGGGCTCGATCTGGTGGAACCTTTGCAAGATCAGCCTCGCAAACCCTGACAGACGCCCATGGGGGATGAAAAGAAAGATTAGGGAGCCAGAGATCCTATCAAAATATTGCTCGAGGAGGCCCTCGAAAAACCAAGGAACGTGATGATGGATAAATTTCCCCAGATCCTTCAATGACTGCCCATCGGCGGCACATCTGCATCCAGCAGCCACTCTGGAGGCGCGACTCCCTTTAAGGTACAAGTAAAATTTGACATTCCCATATTTGAGGGTCAAATAGATGCAGATGTCATAGATAGATGGTTGAATCTATTAGAAGGATATTTCTCATTTCATGACTTTTTCGACTGGGATAAGATTATATTTGCACTCCTCAAAGCTACCCCCCATGTCAAGGACTGGTGGGAAACCTACTGTGAGGAAAAGGACGAGACATAACCCTCTTTGTTCTCAGTCGTACCCACTTGGAATTCATTCCAAGATGCCATCAAGGAAAAATACTATCCCGTGGGGAGCTATGAGGACAAGTACATACAATGGACCACGTTGCGGCAACAAAGGGATCAAAATGTGCATGAGCTAACGAATTTGTTCCATACCTTGCACACAAAGTTGGGTATCAAAGATTCAAAGAAACATTTGGTGCTAAAGTATCACGGTTGTTTGCACAAATACATTCAGGAGGAAATGGAGTTCCTCGACATCTCCTCGCTTGGTATGGCATACCGGTATGCTGCCAAAATTGAATAGAAATTCAAACAAAAGAAGCAAGACTTCGGATTTACGAATCAAAAGCAAGGGAAAGGTGCCCCAAAACCACAGAAAAAAGGACAAAGCCAAGGCATAGCGGCCCAAGACAACCTGCCAAAGACACAAGCAAAGAACAACACCGTGAAGCCAAAGAAGGACACGAGAAAGTGGTGTGAGTTCCATAAGAGCTCCACTCACAACACAAGTGAGTGTCGGGCCAAGCAGTCGCTGGTGGCCAAGATGAGGGCTTCTGAATCAGATGCATGCTTTGACTCTGAATCATAAACTAATAAGGTGAATTACAAAGGGAAGTAGATTATTGATGCAAAGCCCAATGACACTGTTGCCACTACGAAGATCCAAAAGGAGGAACTAGAAGATCCAGAGGAGGCAGAGCGTCTCTTCCACTCCCAGATGTGGGTAAATGGTTCCCTGCTATGGTTCATTATCGACAATGGGAGCCAAAAGAACCTCATTTAAGAAGATTTCATGAAGCGGTTGGGCTTGCCAACTACAGCACACCCAAAACCATACACCATCGGGTGGCTTCACCAAGGACAGGATCTCCACGTCAGCTAGCAGTGCCGCCTTCCCTATAGCATCAAGCCCTTCATGGATGAGGTATTGTGTGACATTACTCCTATTGATGTTTTTTATGTATTATTAGGCCAACCATACTTGTGGAAGCGACATGTTGTGTATGAGTCCCAGCCTCGCGCTATTATTGTTACTTTGGGAAATAAATTGTATAGGATACCATAGGTACCACCGGCTCCCACTATCTCTTTGGTTACTGCAAAAAAATGCAGTAAGCTCATTTCCCAATCCAGGAAATTTTTTTTCCTAATGATCCGCCCCTAGGGCAAGAAGAAGACTATGGCCACGACCTCCAAACATGGCTCCTCTGCACAACAACAACAAATGGACAAGATTGTGGGGGAGTACGGGGACATCTTCACCTCACCCAGAGGGGTGCCTCTACACTGTCAAGTCAAGCACCCCATTGACCTGACCCCAGGTGCGACGCTACCCAATGGACCGATCTATAGGAACTCTTTTCTGGAGAATGATGAAATCAAGAGACAGATTCAGGAGTTGATGCAGAAAGGTCACATCTGGCCAAGTTCATTGCCCTGTGGGAGCCCGATCGTGTTGGTACAGAAGAAGGATGGGACTTGGAGACTCTGTATTGATTATCGGGCGCTGAACAAGATCACTGTCTGGAATAGGTACCCGATCCCACGGATTTATGACCTTTTGGACCAACTCAAAGGGGAAAAATATTTCAGCAAGATCGACTTGAATTCTAGGTATCACCAGGTACCAATCGAACCCTCTGATGTATGAAAGACTACCTTCAAAGCCAAGGAAGGCATTTTCGAATGGCTCGTCATACCTTTTGGATTGAAAAATTCTCCCGCAACCTTCATGAGGTTGATGGATGACATCTTGCATCCATTCACCAACTCATTTGTAGTGGTATACTTGGATGACATTCTGATCTTCAGCCAGACTTGGGAAGAGCACCTCCACCACATCCGAGAAGTCCTCCAAACACTGCGACAACACAATTTGTGTGCCAATTTGGAGAAGTGCACTTTTGGCATGACCTAGGTTCAATATCTGGAATACATTATTGATGAAATAGGGGTGCATGTGGATATAGCCAAGATCCAAGTCATTCAGGATGGGCCAGCCTCAACCACCCTAACAGAGCTTCACAGCTTTCTGGGTCTTGCTAATTTCTACAACAGGTTCGTGTTGGGATTCTCTCATATCACTTGGCCCTTGAGACAAGTCACCAAGGGAGGAGCGAAAGAAAAATTATGTTGGTTGGAATCTCAACAAAAGGCGTTCATAGAATTGAAACATCACCTCTGTTCTGCCCCAGTGCTCACATTACCAGACTTGCAACAACCATTTGAGATCGAGACAGATGCCTCTAAATATGCTATTGGGGCAGTTCTTACTCAACAGGGGCATCCAGTGGCATATCACAGTGATACATTGTCCGACACAATTCGAAAGTATCCCACTTATGACAAAAATGTATTCCATTGTGCAGGCTTTTCAACAATGGAAGCATTACATTTTGGGGAAGGAGACAATCATCCACACAGACCATCGACCCCTGCCGTTCATACAGATACAAGGGAAGTTTCAAAATGATCGCCAAAAGAGGTGGTCCACATATCTGCAACAATTTCATTTGAACATCAAGTACAAGAAGGGTAGCACCAATAATGTTGCAGACTGCCTCAACCGACCACTGATCATGGCCATAACCACCATTCTCAACTCTTGTGGGCATGAGACTTGTTATTGTACGCTTCTCTACAAGAGCGATCCAAAATTCAGTTACACATACAAGGCACTCTTGGGGGGATGCAAGTTCCAAATTTTCACCTCCAAGATGCACTATTATGTCACCTGGGACACCTTTGTGTTCCTTCAAGCAAGCATGCCAAGATGATATGGGAAGCACACTACAGTCGAGTCACTGGGAAATTTGGGGTCGAGAAAATAGTGGCAGTTCTACAGAAGTATTTCTATTGGTTGAACCTTCGACAGGATGTCAGAAAGTACATCAGATCCTGCATTGCTTGTGCCATTGCCAAACCGACCATCAAGAAGTAAGGGCTCTATACTCCACTACCTACCCCTATTCGACCTTGGGAATCCATCTCCATGGATTACATGTAAGGCCTCCCTTATACTAATCATGAAAACGACTATGTTTTTGTGATCATCGACAGATTCTCAAAGATGGCCATTATGGCGGCCTGCAAGAAGAATATCACAGCAGAAGCCACTGCTAAAATCTTCTTTGAATGAGTGTGGGTGCACTTTGGGATCCCATAGTCTATCATATTAGATCGTGACAGCAGGTTCCTCAGCACATTTTGGTCCAGCCTCTGGTCAATGTTGGACACCAAGCTCACCAATTCCACATCTTTCCATCCCAAAACTAATGGCCAGACAAAGGTTGTCAACAGGATGATTGTACACATTCTGCGTATGTACAATTCAAATCCACGCACATGGGATGAGAGCCTTCCCTATGTACAACATAGTTATAACCGGGCTCTCCATAGCTCAACCGGACACAGCCCCTTTCAGGTGGGCTTGGGATTCCAGCCACTATGTCCCATTGACGTAGCCATGCCATTTATAGCTACTCAGGCCAATTCGACTCATGTCTAGTCTGAAGCTGACAAAGCAAAAAACTTCATCGAGCACATTCAACACATCCGCCAATAGGTTTATGACATATTGGACAGAGCCAATGCTAAGTACAAGCAACGACATGATCAACATCAGGTGCCACACAACTTCCAGGTGGGTGAAAAAGTGTGGCTACATTTGCAGAAGAAGCACCTCACTAGACCCCACCGCAAGATACGCCCAATCCGATATGGGTTGTACACCATCACCAAGGCTGTAGGGAACAATGCCTTCGAGATCAGTATTCCACCATTCCTTGGTATGCACCCAGTATTCAATGTAGATCGCCTTCGTCCCTACTTCCCACCTCTAATCAACACCTTTGACATTGCAGAAGAAATCACACCAAAAGAGTTAAACCCAGACTGCATGGAACAGGCCACCATAGACTATATCATGGACATGCAAATCAAGAACACTCGCCGACAGAATATCCAACTGTATCGGGTTGTCAAAGTTGACCGACTCCTATACCAAGGTAAGTGGTTCACCAGGGACCAAGTTCAACAGAAGTTTTATCATCTCATGGAGGAACTCAACGCAATGGGGACCATTGCTTCCTAAGGGGGGAGGAATGATCTAGATGGATATTGGTATCCACTCGCCTATTCCACTTGGGGCCCCACCATTGTCTCTTTCATTTTTTTTCGCAACTTACTATTTTTAGTATTTTTTCGAATCTTGGACTTTCGGAGCCGTTTTGAAGCCCAAACAGAGATAGTATGCTTAAGTTACGTCCCCAGGAAGTTGAAACACCAATTTACCCAAACGGGCCCCATAGTTTTGGCGCTTCATCTCCTAAGGTTAGGCTTTTGGACGTTTAAAGTTCTCCATTGTTTCTCCATAATAAAAAGGCCCTCGAGCCTCATTGTAACACATTTCATAGATCTGTAGCCGCCACATCTCTTCTCAGAGATTCGCTATCAGCACCCTAGATATTTTATTTCCATCATTTTTGTAAGAATATTTTTGTGATTTGATATTAACGAAATGAAGCCTTATTTCCGCTGTATTTCTATGTTTATGGTTATTTCTGTATTCTGTTGTGTTCCTGCATAAATCCATATCAATGGTAATCAAAAATATATTGATCCAATTCCAATAACTCAGCAAGGATCCTTGATATGGAAACTTATATCTTCGATTACTACTATAATCAATGATCACCTCAGCTATATTCCTCAAAATGGATTGAAAAATCTTATGTGGATTTATTCAATAATGTATAAATCGGCTCTTCACAAATATAAGGAACTTCAACCCTTGGAGCACTTCATGTGTAACTCTTGGAATAATATTCTTGCTCATATTTCCAAATGGGATGACTTTTGTAGTTGGATCAGATGGAACCTGGAAGACCTCCCTAGCAATCTTCAACCCCTTGGGAAAATTTTGAACTAAAATCTAATGGGGTGTGCTCCTTGGAAGTAGCATGTTGAAGACTAACTATCATATAACCATATAAATAACAATGATATAACAACCATTAAAGCCACATAATAACAAGTACATTTACTTATCAAAATTAGGAGAAAATTATCTCTTATTAAACTTATGAAAAATCCAACCAGGTCTAGGACTTCCATGTCCCACCTGACCATAGATTTGGCTAAACCAAATTTTTTCTTTCAACTAATCACCCCATGCCATATTCCAAACATGAATGTGGGATATCATGGAATAAACTAATCCACAAACAACCAAAGGAATCCATAGGTTAAAGCACCTCCACCCTCACAATATCATGATTTCACCTAAACTGGTTCTGAGATCACAACCAAACCAAGCTTGGATTCCTCAAAATTCGTTCGCCATCCCTTGATAAATTTTCATGTCTCCACCCACCAGTTGAGGGCTTCCCGAATAAAACCATATCCACCCCCAACCCTTGGGATTTTCCTGAGACCACCTCACTCGGATCCAAAACCTTTTAGCAATCCAAAGCTCTACAAATAAAGAATCCCATCACACCATGGCTATCCGGAAATGGAAAGGCAAGGCTAACCATTGTCGAAACCCATAACAGTCCATTTCAATGATAGAAAAATAACCAAATACCAACATGCACATACCATGCATGTCAAAACCAACTAGGAAATCATACATGCAACCTATTACCTACAACTATTCCCACTAAAGTTGCTTGATCCAACTTTTTCTTGCTTGATCCTTAATTTCCTTTGCTTTCCTTTTCCTTCCTTTGATTTCCTTGTCCTTCCTTTGCTTGTTTTCTTTCCTTCTCCTCTTGTTTCTCTTCTCCTCTCTTACACCAATTCCAAAACTAAACTGACAAAAGGCCCTAAACTAATGCTCTTATGTCTTTTTATTATTTATGCCTCTAATTTCTTCATTTTTCCTTAATTTTCATTCAATTTCCTCCTCACTTGCAACATGTGACCTTTTACCTTCCTTTTCTCCTAATTTCCATTATTTTCATAAATAAATGCCAAAAATACATTTTTTGCTTTTTAAATCCTTTTCCATTTCCTTTGCCAATTTCCCTTAGCCATAAACACATCAAGTGATGCCCACAAGGATATTTTTCCCAACATTCAGCTCGCAATAAGTGTCTAATGGCCTTGGTCTTATTTTGTGTTTATTAACTTTATTACATGATATTTTTAACCTGGGGATGTTACAAACCCCTCCCCCTTAGGGGAACATCATCCTCGGTGTTCTATGACACCTATGACCAGAAAGACCATTGAAAGCAAAGAATGTTGCTTATGGAGCTTTATAACCCAAATCATTTCAATATTTACAATAACAACCTTCTCAAAAGAAAAACCATCATGACAAACATGACAACATGATAACCATATCGATCATTGGAGCTTTGTAACATAGCTCATGGCAGTATTTAAAACAAAACCATACATAAACATGTACACATACCAAAAACTCATTTTCCTCCACCAGAAAACAATGAAGGATACATAGCCACATCTGATCAACCATCTCACATGTAGCTTTATTGGGCCCAAAGTGCTTCCACTGCACTTGAACCTGCTTGATTGTTCGGTTTCGGAGCATGAGTTTTTTCCGTTGTAATATGCATTGAGGTTATGGCTGGAATTATCCTTATAGATCAACCTGCAATACAGACCAATCAATAATATGATCAACATCCTTTACATATCTTTTAAGCAATGAAACATGGAAACTTATCATGGACTTTCCCTATTGGAGGCAGTGCAAGTCTGTAGGCCACTTGTCCAATCCTCTCAAGGATCTGAAAATGCTCACAATACCATGGTGCCAACTTGGCATATGATCTTATCCTCAAGGAGCTATTATTTTTATTGATGTGCAAGTACACATGCTCCCCAACCTGAAGCTCCCTAAATGTCATGTGATTGTATGCATAACTCTTCTGCCTATCATCTCCTACCTTTAGATTCTTCTTTATAACCTTCATTTCCTGTTCCATACCTACCAACATGTCTAGTCCAATAAGTATAGTGGTCACTGGATCACTCCAACTGATAGGAATGTTACAACTCTGCCCATACAGTGCTTCAAACAGACTCATCCTAGGTGACTCCTAATAACCATTGTTGTAAACAAACTCAACCAATGGAAGATACTTCTCCCACATCCTCTATTGATGCATGACATACATCCTCAACATATCCTCTAGAATCATGTTGACCCTCTATGTTTTTCCATCTATCTGTGGATGTTAAGTTCTTCTGAAGGCCAACTCTATCCCCAAACCAGCAAACATATCCTTCCAAAACTTGGAATTGAATGTAGCATCCTTGTCTGACACAATATTTTTCGGAACACCATGCAAACTCACAATCTCCCTGATGAAGACCTATGCTACCCCAATAGCCGAATAAGTATTATTTATTGGAATGAAGTGAGCTACCTTGCTCAACTTTTCTATGAAAACCATGATATAACCATGTTGCCTCGATGTCTTGAGAATAAATGTAATGAATTCCATGGAAATGACCTCCCATTTCTATTCTAGAATCAAAATAGGCTAAAGAAACCCACCTAGATGCTTACACTCTGCTTTCACCTGCAGACAGTCCAAACACCTAGCCACAAAATTTTCCACTTCCTTCTTAATATTCATTCAATAGTAGAACTTCTTCACAGTTATCAACATCTTCTGATATCCTGGTTGACCTAAATATGGATTGACATGGAACTCCATCAAGATAAGCTTATTGAGATCACTGTCATCTAAAACATGGATCATGTCCTTGAATATACACAAGCCATCTATCATGGGATGATAGTTGTTATGCAGAATTATGGATTATGGATAAAACATTCTTCCCTAGATGTGGTGCTCATCTAGAACAACAGGTTAAAGACTTTGCAACTACTTTTCCTAACATTAAATAGACACACAAAATAGATCAAGAAACTTACTTGGAGTCCAAGCGCTTCCAATTATCCTTCTATCGCTCTTGTTGTAGCTTCAAATCCAAGCTAGATCGCCAAAATATTTCCTGCAAGAACGAACACTAAAAAGAAAAGAGATATCAATATACAGATTCCTATTCAAGTTATTCAGTTAAATCAATGAAACATGAACCATATACATCAGATAAGAATTCATAATATGAAAGACAAAAGCTTATACAGATACATATGTGGGAAAGTAAGCAGCAATCTTTATTAATGGATAGAAGGGGAGGTTACAACCTAGTGATTGATTTGATGTCACCATCTCCAGCAGCATCCCAGCCTCATCACAATGCACATCTCTCCAGCAGCATGTTACACAAATCAACTCCTCAATTGAAATTCCACCAGCATTTCTCTACTCAAATTCTTCCTTACCAAGCACTAAGATTTGTGCTCAATTTATAGAGGAGATGAAGGTAGTTTTACAATCAATGACTTTCTAATAATAGGAAAGACATGTTTCCAGTATCAAAGGTATCAAATGGACACACGGATTCAAATTTTGACATATATGCACTCTTCTAGAAGACACTCGCCAAGTGGAGATTCTGAAACAATGAGAATTTCGCTCCCAAATGACCAACGCACCCTTAAGTGTCGGGAAGTGCTTTGCAGAGCACCTTTGAATGGAGGTACAAGCATGATGTAGGAGCATTAGGCTTGGAAATTTATCTGTATTTTAATAGACTTAGGGGTCTTGTGTTTTCAAAGGAGTTGGTTTCCTATGTATTAATTTTAATATCTTGAGTGAATTAAGTGAGACATTTAGAATAGGAATTAATTAATTATTGAGAGGAATTTTGTAAATATTCTTGAATGTTGGAGAACATGAGAGAATTAGGATAGTTGAGATTCCATAGGGAATGAGAGATTTGAGAATTTTTTGTAAATCCTAAATTAGGAATTGATTTCATGATTTTGTGGATTAGAGAGCATCTTTAGGGATAAAGAAGAGATTTTAGGACTTAGAGGATTCAGGATTTTGTTGAGAATATGGAGGATCTGAACCAAAATTGGTTACAAAATATTTTGTATAAAATGATAAGCCTCAAGGCATTAAATAGATAGGGAGATTAAGAATTTAGATAGGTAGGAAAGGTTTCGATTGTGAAGCCTACAGGCCAGAGAATAGGTGAAAAGGCCACTGATTAGAAAATCAGGCCAGAAAGGAGAACCTATGTAAATATTTGGTTATATATATCGTGACTTGATTTCTGAGTTATTAAGAATGCATTGAGATCTTAAACTCATAATTTCATGTGATCAATCAGAGTTGGCACAATATATGTATGCGAATGAAGTCGGAAGATTCAAATCAGAGGATAGCATTGAGAGAGTGACCGGCTCACACAAGCTCTATATAATTTCAATTCAAAATAATTGAATCTGTGTTTATTAGCAAGAATTCTATCATTATGTATCCAAGTTACAGTTTCTATGATTTCATGAGGCTGCGTGTTTTAAGAGGTCGCACATTAAATTTATAGTTGAATCCTGTGTTGAATTGTGTGTGTTAAAGCTCAGTCATCGATCACAGAATGGATCGATGACACAGAAGAGAAATGACCCTTCAAATAGATATTCTGAGTATACTTTGTAAGAACCTGTTGAAGCCTAGAAAATCTCTGCTTCAAACATCAGGGAAAACCACCCGGTCGGGACCTTAAGATAGCTCCTTTTCCGTTTGGAATGGTGGCTCCGACTGGATTTAAAGGACCAATTTCCTTGCGACTAAATGGATTGGATTGGATGGGTGGAAATGGGACTAAACTAACTGAAATAAAACTATCTAATTTAAGCTAAATACTGATAAAGAAATTCTAACATTAACCCGGGTAGCTATATGTGAATACAACTTAAGATTGTTCCAATTCAACAATAACCATGAAAATGTATTATTAATTAAATTGAAATATGCAGAAACAAATAAAGATAACTTTGTTTAAGAAATTAAACAGAGTTATATAAACATATTGCATTCATCATTGTATACCATTTACATGTAACTATGAAAAATAACGTTTCAATTATACTCAGAAATGATATATAAAAGGAAGCGTTGTGAAAACCAATATACATATAAATGATAATTTTAAAACGAATATCATAAAACAAAAGAGATCAACAGTAAACAGATAGAAATACCTTGCTCATCTTGATGACTTCAAATGCAATCTGATAATCTATCCAGTAACTATAATGCAAAACCAAATTCCAAGGTACAGAAATGCAACACTTCAAAGATAATTCCGCATGAAAATCACCAGATGTGATCCTTTTCAAAAAATATATAAGACAATGGAGTACAGAAATGCAATCTCCAAGTCCAAAAATATTAAGATCCAGGACCCCCCTCTAAATGCATGAGAGGGGTTTAAATACTACTTAACTAACTCTAAAAATAGTTTATTACAAAAAAATAAGGATTCGGTTCAATGACCGTCCTTTTCCTAGGCTAAAATACAGTGAAATTAAAACTAAATCTATCTATCTATGAAATTGATCTTTGCTCTTGCAGGCATCTAGCATAGTTTTGAGAAGATGCGATTGACCGACTTCAGAATTCAGCTGTCCTGAAAAGACAGAGTCGGCAAGCGTAGGAGCAATCTTCTCTGTAGCATTGATAATACAATTGAGTGCACTGTGCTGACTGTGTGGCTTCACCAAGTACATCCAGTATGAGTCTCAATTCAATCTTGTCAGCCCTTGGATGGATTTTTCTCTTTCTTCTGCCTTTTGCCTCCATTTCGCTTGCAATTGATTTGCCTGTGGGAGATAACCTGGAACAGTTTCAGAAATCAAGTTAGCTTTGTGTAAATTGTCATTTACACAATCAGTGAGAGTGTTTGCCGCTATAGATGCCTCCTCTGCTGCCCTTTCTGCTCTTCTGATTTGTGCATCCCAATTACTGAACAGTATTTCTTTGTGGTTTTCATTAATGATGGGTGCACCAGCTTTTCTGCCTTCTTCTGTCTTTTGCCATGCTAGATAATCATTGATCTTTTCATTAATCAAATCATAATCATTTCGTAAATCTACGACATGATTTGTGATTTTATCGCTTTCTTGGCATAAAGAATTCCATTGCAATATTTTTTGGCAGAAAACTTCCTCTTGTTGTAGTAGTTGATTGTTCAAAGAGATGGTTTCTGAAATGAATTCTGGAAGCTTAGGATCATCCTTATGTTGTTCTTGGATTTCTTGAAGTTGTTGTTGTAACTCTTCAAGTTTTAATTGTGCTTCCTTATTGGCCTGTACCTGTTGCAATTGCTGTTGCAGAGCCTTCACCTGTTCTTCTTTTTCATCCAACAAAAGTTGTATCTCAACTGCTTTATCAATTGTTGCGGAAGCATAAGCTCCTGTTATTTGAGATAACTTAGTGAGATTATGAGTAGGCTCTGTGGCAGGATCTTTCCACAAAACATCTACTTGTTCTGCTTCAGTAGCAATTGCACTTTCTATTTTCCTCTTTTTCCTTTGTCTCTTTACTATTGCTTTGTATTTTGGGCTATAAAATACATCCAGAGGAGGAATGTCCTCTACATTAAGTACAATTTCAGAGGAGGGTGTGATTGGTATGTGCTCTGTTACTGCGGCTGTGCTGCTTGTTCCTGCGTTCAAAACTTTGGTTGTCTGGACAGGGGTCTGTACATTCTGTCCTTCTATATTAATCAATTGATTAAAGGTTTCCCATTCTTTATCTAACTCAATGGTGACTGGTTGTTGCTGTACACTGGTTGGAGGAGGAATTGTCTGTTGAGGAGTTAGAATTTGCTGTTGATCAAGTTCATTTGATTGTGCAGAATCTTTAATGGATTCTTCCGTTTTATCTTCCTTTTCTTTGGACTTATTGGAGAGTTTAGAATCTCTGTTAGATTTTGATTTGGATTTACTTGTACTTGAACTGCCGTTAAGACTAACACTAGGAGTTTTCTCCCTTGCGGGCTCTAAGCGTAGATTATCCAAAGGAACAGGTATTAGTCTCCTTTCTCTGTAAAGTTTGAATTGCTGGAAGTCTGGTGGGGATAGCTGCGCTCGGGCTGAATTCAAAACTTATTTGAATGAATTTCTTGCTTGGAACATATCATCAAAAAGATCAGGCTCTACGACAAATTCCTTTACTTTGATTGCATTGGTGAAATTCTTAACAATATCATTTTGGTCATATAACCTCTTTGAGAATTTGAACAGCTGTAGGGATGTAATGTTGCCTATCTCTTGAAATGCATGAACAATATCGGACAGTGAAAATGTTCCACATTTTATGGGAAATTGTGGCCAAATGCCCTTTTTCTTATCCTTTAAATCTTTTGTCATCCCTCCCTGGCCACAGGTCTGATAAGCAATTTCCCGGGCTACAAGTCTATCAGGAACATATAAGGGTAACACATGTGGAGAAGCATAACTTCCAAAAACCCTAATATAGGTGAACAATTCTTCTCCAAACCATCTTGCGACGGGGAGAATATCAACCTCTGTTTCTGAGGATAACCTTGGGGCATCCTTATTATACAATGTTCTGTACAATGGCAGCATTATTCCATGACAAATTTGGTAAAAATGGGGGACAAACTTAGACTCCCACAATTCTTTATGATACACATGAATGGACAAAGGGTCGTGGATAGTCCATTTCCAGCCCATTACAGGGAATTTAGAGACATAGCAGATGGCGTCCATAACATAAGCAGACAAATAAAAAGGCGGATAAACTCGCTGGGAAACATTTCGTTTAGACCGATATTGAAAAATAGCAGTGGTGAGATTATCAGATAGGATTTTGGCCCAGTCTATAATTGTAGAATTAACAACCGCATTCAACAAGGGAAGCCATTCGGGTAAGATCATATTTATGTCAGGCTTTCCAAAAAGCCTGCATAACATGGCAGCAGTAAAACAGTAAGGAGAGGTAAGCGAACCCGTGCTGTACATACCTTGTTTGTTCTTCTTCAATGGTTCACTTCTTTTGGTCCACTCCTTTGTGCATTCTGCCAAATTTGAGTGTTCTTTTGCAAACTCTTCCATAAATTGCTTGTTGAAAGTTGCCTGAGGTTCTGGCAGCTTATACATTAATCTCAGATCTTCTATGGTGAATGACCCAATTAGCTCTTCGGATGGAGTTCTGAATTGTCTGTCTGAAATATCTGTGCTATCCAGCACCCATCTCACCATGTCTGTATATGGGAGAATCCTTGGCCTTGCTGCTATTCTATGTAGAAATGAGCAAGCCAAGTCTCTAAGGGTTGCTTCAGATGTATCCTTTGAACCTGCTGTAGCTACAACTTTTATCACCACAGGGTTTTCATCTTCTAATAGTTTATACATTCCCTCCCAAGTGGATATACCGGCGTCCTTGTTACAGGCGGTGTCTGCGTATAGCGAAGCCATTTCTTTGTTCTCAGAACTTGAGCTCTTCTCCTTCTTACCCATAGTGTTTAGCGGAAGCTTTGTATAGTGGTCTGCTCCTTCGTGCCTGCGTTTTACAAATAAATGAGAGTAATGATATAAGAAAGGTGATGAGACTATTTTGAATGTGAAAGCGAATGAAATATAATATTTAAATTGTGAAACGACTTGCAATCTAAACACAATCTCTTTTCACATTAATAATCAATCCAATCATTTAATATAATCATTAAAGCGCATAACGGATTTGACATATGGGAAGATTGCCTTGGGATAGCGCGCCTACATGAATCTGCGACATTGCGATCTGCGATTTGCTGCGCAATATCGCAATGTCGCAATATCGCAAAATGAAATCATCACAGTCATAAAAGTAGCGCAAAAACAGGAATTGCGCAATAGCGCAAAGCGCATATCGCAAAAATCACAAAAACGCATATCGCAAAATCGCATGATCGCATATTTGAAAAGGGCGCATGACGCAGAATCGCAAAAGCGCATATTTGAAAAGAGCGCAAAAGATATTCATTAATCATTTATGTTTTCTGCACTATGCGATCTGCGATCAATGCGTTTTTATATATACTATTTTCGTGATGGATGCACTATATTGTTTCAAGAGCAATTTTATTATAATCTATCATAAACTTAAGTGTTTCTAAATATTCTTTCTAAGGGATTTCTATAAGTTTATTATAGAAAGTTTTATTTGAAAGGAAAACAAATCCTAATTGATTTTTTGGATTTTTTAACTAAGGGTCCTCATTTATTTAGTATTATTACTAATAATAAATAAAAAGGGGGGTTGTTGCTGGTCACAACAATTGGTGATTCACTGGAAGAAACAGTTATCTCTGAAAAAATAAAATGAACATTCTATCTTTAGTAAGTAAAGATTTTTAAAGATAATAAAAACTATCTTATGATAATTCAAATAAAATGTAACTATGAAAAAGAAATAAAAATCATTTCATAATTTCTTTCTAATTCCTTAAGAAATAAAAACATTTTGGGTTATATCAAGCTTTGATTGGTGTTAATAATGAAGTAAATGGATCTCTCCAAGTTTTGGTTTTATAATATACTCTATTGCCATAGGTATTGCCTCTGCTGCCAGCAAACGTTCATAGTCTCGACAGGGTTACCTTTAAACCATTAACCATTCATTGTCCCATCCAACTAAAATTATGATCTTTTAAAAGATAAATTCATAAGACCTATTATCTCATGTTTTTTGTCTTTTATTTATTTTTATTTTAAGAGTCATTGTTCTGGTTTGGTAGCCAGTTATTAACAATGCCATTCACTAGTTATAATTAAACTGAACAAGCTGGCTCGTGATGAGACCCCTTGTCTTATATTTATAAGCCATTACCATGTTTTGGTATGCAGTATTGGTAATGTCAGTTTTATTACTCCTTATGAACATGGTAAGTCGGCTCGTAATGAGACCTCTTATCTCTTAAAATTTTCGTATAATTTCTTAGAATTACATTCTAAAAAATCACAACTTAAATGGATGGGGTGAAATAGTTTTATCCTTAAAAATCAATGGATGACAATTTTCAGAGTTTTTTGAATTCCAAAACTTTGAAAAATCTTATACTTTGATAGATAACCTTTCTCTGCTTAATAAACCTTATAATGATTTACATTTTCCTCAAGTTTTCAAAAGATCATGTAAATGATTGAAATAATCTTTTCAAAGTTTAACATCTTATTTTAAACTATTCAAAAATTGTAATCATTACTTTAAAAATTCTTATTTACACAAAATAAATATTTATAATATTTTTCCGAAGAAATTTTCTCAAATAGTAAACAGTCAATCAGAGACTCATAAACAACCTTTATTTGTAAAAACAAAAACAATAAAAAACTTTGCAGAAAGAAATATATACAGTTTAAGAAGGGGTTACCTTTTTATGAAAAGAATTTCTTCAAGATAAGCCCATTTACAGGAAGAGACTCTCTCTTACCTGTTAGATCTTGGAGTATAAATGTATTTAAGCTTATCTTCTCAACGATTTGAAATGGTCCAAGCCACATTTTCTGAAATTTGGTATGTTTACCTTTTTCTTCGTGTGCTTTATCCCATTTCAAAACGAGATCACCAATTGACAAATTTTTTGAGCCGGTAGAACTTGCATCAAAAGAAGATTTTACAAGTTGTTGATGTTTTTCATGAGTAATTTTTGCTTTATCCCTATCTTCTTCTAATTTAAGGATTTGATCATATCTCAATTGAATGGATGATGAAGGATTTTCTTCAATAAACTGCACTAGGGCTAATGATGGAAGAGTTAAATTTGATGGTATCACAACTTCTTTTCCATAAACCAGATTGAAAGGTGAAGTCCCTATTGAAGCTTTTTCAGTGATACGATCAGCCCATAACGCAAAGATTAAAGATTTGTGCCAATTCTTTTGATTTTGATCAACGATCCTTTTAATGATTTTGATAAGGTTTTTATTAGTGGATTCAGCCAAACCATTACCTTGTGGATAATAATTTGCTAAATATTTTAATTTAAAACCTCTTTTGACTGCAAATTCAATTAAACTATTTCCAGAGAAGTAAGATGCATTATCAAAAACAAGAGCTTGAGGTACACCAAACCTGGTTATGATGAATTGATCTATGAAATCAATAATTGCATCAGAATTGGCTACCTTCAACGGGATTGCCTCTACCCATTTCGTAAAGTAATCAGTTGCAGTAAGGATGTACTTGTGCTGCTTGGAAGAATTAGGTACTATTTCACCAATAATGTCAAGCCCCCATTGTTCAAATGGTTGCTCAATAGTTACTGGTTGCAAAGGAAAAGCTGGTTTCCTTTGTCTTCCACTTGCAGTTTGACAAATTTGGCACTTCATTACGTAATCATGCGTATCTTTAAAAAGGGTAGGCCAGTAATAACCAGCACGAATTATTTTGTGAGCTGTGGTATCACCTCCAAAATGACCTCCTGCTGGTCCATCATGCAATTCCTGCAAAACCTTTTCAGCTTCAGTCTTTTCTAAACATCTTAACAAAATTGAATCATAATTTTTTCTAAATAACACATTATCAATGATCTGGTATTTAATAGCCTTTAACCTTAATGCGCGTTTATTCTTATAGCTGAGATTAGAAGGAGCATACCCATTTTTCAAGTAATAAATAAGATCAGCGTACTGAGATTCGGAATTTGTAACACTTATCTGACTTACTTGAATATCTTGATTTGAATCTTGATGTACTGGTATGTTATGAGCTCCTGCCAATAATCTGCAAAAACCTTGTCCTCTAACAATCTTGGCTGGTTTAATATCAATATCATATTCTTGCAAGGTTGTTACCCAGTTAGCTCTCTTTTCTCCTACTTCTTTTTGAATTAATAACTGCCTCACTGCAGAGAATGGGACAATGATTTTTGTATGTGTTTTCAAGAGAAAAGGTCTGAAATGTTTGATTGATTTAAACACAGAAAAGGCTTGTTTTTCAACATCGGAATAATTAAGCTCAGCTCCTTGCAGATTCGAGCTAAAGAAAGAAATAGGTGCTTCGATTTCTTGATCATTGAGTTGTGTTAAAATGGCTGCATAGGATGTTTCAGTGGCCAGAGTATACAAAGTAAAATCTTTAGAAAAATCCGGAGTATTCAATGCTGGTGCATTAATGATCGCTTGTTTGATTGAATCAAAAGCTTCTTTTTCTTTATGCGTCCATTTGAATATTGAATTTTTCTTGATCATATTTTGCATAGGTAAAACAATTAAAGAAAAATCAAGAATAAATCTCTTAACAAAATTGATCTGTCCAAGAAAAGATTGCATGGATTTTTTGTTATGTGGTAAAGAAATATCAGAAATTTCTTTCACTCTATCTGGATCAATATATATACCATCTTTTGACACAACAAATCCTAAGAGTTTTCCTTCATCTAAAGCAAAGAAAGATTTCTTGGGATTCAAGGAGATACCAAACTTTCTACATCTTTCAAATATTTGTTTTAAATCATGTAGATGATTGGTTCTCTTTTTTGAAAATACTGTTATGTCATCAAGATAAAAAACAACTGATTTATTGATCAGACCTTTGAATGCTATGTCCATGGCTCTTTGAAAAGTTGCTCCTGCATTTATTAGACCAAAAGGCATTTTCTGATAAGCGTAAGTTCCCCATTTTGTTCTAAAAGTTGTCTTCAATCTGTCATCTGGGTGAACTAAAACTTGATTATAGCCCGAAAACCCATCGAGAAAAGACATAAGTTCAGAACCAGCTACCTTTTGAAGTATCTGCTCCATGGTTGGCAATGGGAAATTGTCTTTTAAACATGCCTTGTTTAAATTCCTGAAATCAATACAGATTCTTATATCACCATTCTTCTTCCTTACAGGTACCATATTGGAAACCCAATTAGAGTGCTTGACTGGAAAAATGATTTTGGCTTTCAAAAGTTTATTGAGTTCTGATTTGATTTGATTTTCGAGATTTGGATGGATCTTTCTCAACTTCTGTTGAACAGGTTTAACATCAGGAAGCATTGGAATCGTGTGTTGAATAACTGAAGTATCATACGTTTTTAGATCATCATAATTCCAAGCAAAAACGTTTTTATACTTGTTTAGTAGTTCAATGAATGCATTCCTTTCCTCTGGTGTTAAGTTGAGTCCTAAGTTAACGTTTTGAGGTTTAGAATCAAAACCAAGATTTACTAATTCAAACTTCAAAGTGGAACTTTGAAGTTTTGTATTAACAACTTTCTTGAATCTGTCTCTTATGTCATATAAATCCTCTAATTTAACAACAGATTTTGGAATGGGATTTTCATTACCTTTTGAAGCAATTTGTAAATCATGATCATCTTCGTCAATAATTTGCTCATAATATGATTTCTCTGAAGTCATGAAATTTAGAATATCTTGATCATGATAGAAAACTCTCCAATTTGTAACATTATCCGGGACAGATGGACGAAAAACCAATTCTACAGAAAACCTATCAGGACTGTAATCTTCAGCAGGTAGGAGTCTAGATGCAACATTAGCTAACAAGTCAGCTGATGTATTCTGATTCCTAGGAATAGGAGAAATATTGAATGCTAAAAAATGAGTGGTGAGGTCTTGTACTAGGGTTTGATAGTGTTTAAGATGTCCTGAAAGGCAATGAATAGTATTCCTACCTTGTTTAATGACAATTTCGGAATCACCAAAGACTTTCAAGTATTTAACATCTAACCATATAGCTTTATAAAGTCCTTGAACCAAGGCTTCATATTCTGCGGTATTGTTAGTACACTCAAATTCTAATCTACATGATAGCATGGTTTTCTCCCCATTTGGATCAATTAAGATGCATCCAGCTCCAGCTCCATCACTAGACCTCGATCCATCAAAATATAACGACCAAAATAAAGATTTGTCTATTGGCTTATCTACAATTACATCAGAAATATTTACAATTCTGGAAGAATCAGACTGTGAAAAATTTTCTATCTGAGAAACAAAAGTATTTACAGAAAAAGGTGACTGAGGAGCTTTGAAATTTCCAAGAAATGATTCAGCAAAATAACCTCCAAGAATATTGTTGTTGAATGCCACAGGTTCATTAGGCTGTTCAAATTCAGTGACAGTATGTGTCATATGTTTTTCTCGTTCAATTTTGATTTGATTTGGTTTCCCTTTGTAGGGAAGCCACATGTGCGAATAATCAGTCGAGATATAACCGTTAAGTTTTGCAGACCAGTCCCTGCTCAAGATTAATCCATAGAATTCAGGAATATCAACAATCAGAATATCAATTCTTTGGACAATCCTAGGATCTGAGGCTAATCTGATAGTAACTGAATTGATTTCTCCTACCACTTGGACTTTAGAGCGATCCAACTGAATGATATGAACTGCTGATTTCTGTGGTTCAATATTCAATTTAGCACAGACAGAAGTAGGCGTTATATTGGAGGAAGCTCCAGAATCAATCAAACAATTGTGCAGATTTTTATTGTACATCTCATAAGTCAAAAGAAAAGGAGTTTGAGAATTTGACTTTTCCCCAATGAGCACAGTATCAGTAGCATCTACCTTATCTGGTGGCTTACCAGTTCCTCTTGCTGCTTTTGCAACTACACCACTTGGTAAAGGAGCAATTGGTGTAGCGTTTAATTCTTTCAATAGCAACTTTTGCTGATGTTTCAGTTTGCTGAGTTCATGTAAAGAAATGTTGGCTTTGATCTTTTTCATGTCTTCAACAATATTGTATTCCATAGGATCTGACACTACTAAAGTTTTCGCTGTTGATGTGAGAGGATTAGAAGAAGATGGCTGATTTTGAGTAGGTGATGGAGAAGTTTTCTTCACAGTGGGTTTGTCTTTGGTACTTGGAGTTGTAATTTTCTTTTTAGGAACTGTTTTCACTGGCTCTGCTGTAGATTTACTCCTAGTACTTACGGGCATAGCTTCTTCACTATCATAATTAGGGAGAATAAAATCCCACATTCCATTCAATTCAGCTATTTCTTCATTTTCGTCTTCTTGATCTGATACTATAGATGTATCTTCTTCTTCTTCCTCTTCTTCTGATTCTGCATTAGAGATTGCATTAGGAGGTTTAGATTCAACTTGGTTTCTTTTGAAATTTCGGAATGGTTTCTTGGTAGAAGTTTCAGCCACTTGTTTTTTAATTTCAACCATTTCATTTGACATGGTTTTGAGAACTTTCTGTAACCCTTCCATGTCATATGGATCTTTGGTCTTTTTCTTTAAATCATCTCTGAAGCTGACCTTCTTTGATTTCCTTTCTTCAATAGCATTTTTCTTTTCCAGAGAAGTGATACGTTTTTCTACTGCAATAGCTTCTTTCATATTCTCAGCCAATGTAGGCTTTGCAGCTCTGTCTACGAAAATTGCTATGTTTGAGGGTAAGGCAGTTATATACCATTCAATTCTAACTTGTTCACTGGGTTGTGAATCTATATGAATTTTGTTCAAAAGTTTGTTGAATCTAGCATT
Source organism: Pinus albicaulis (assembly GCA_034641835.2). Lineage (NCBI taxonomy): Eukaryota > Viridiplantae > Streptophyta > Pinopsida > Pinales > Pinaceae > Pinus > Pinus albicaulis. Next base: position 679,671,414 of record CM076577.1, read on the forward strand.
GAATTCTTTTATAGGTTCTTTGGGTTCTATCTTCAAATTTGAGAGATCATTGAGTAAAGTTGCAATTGATCGGTCATCTCCAAATTTGGTCAAAAAATGATCTGCAAAAATGTCCCAACTTGTTATGGATCCTGATGGTAACGAAAAGTACCATGATCCTACTACTCCCTGAAGAGTATATGGGAATAATCTAACTACAACATCTTCGTGTATGACTCCATTCAAATTAATAGCCAGCATAAAGTTATTGATATGTTCTTCAGCTTGAATGTTAAGATCTGGGCTAAACTTTGGAAGCCATTTTCCAGGATTGTCTGGTAAATCATGTAAAGGTGCAGCCATGTTCACTGCTCCTGGAGTAGACCATGGTTTCTGCGCCATTATTGGAACGATTACTGGAGGAATAGTAGAAACTGATGGTATTTGAATAGAAGTGGTTGGAATAGATGATGTTGAGATTGATGAGGATTGAGTAGAAGATGTTTGTGGAGATGATGATTGAAGAGATGATAATGAAACAACTGCACTTTGTTGAGTTGTGCTTTTGGAAATAGGTGATTGAATATGAGATGATGAACTTGTATCACTTTCTGTTTCTGATTGAATTCTTTTTGTTTTTCCCTTACTAGGTAAAGGAAATTCTTTCGGAGGAATACCAAGTTTTTCACTTTGCAATCTAGTAAGAGGTTTTGAAGGAATAAATTTTGAGCTTACACTACCTTCAGATATTTCAGACTCTTCAAGAGATAATGAGAATCCATTCAATTTATGAATTAAATCTTGAACTTCAGGAGACTCAGGATGTTGTTTGTCTGAATGTTTTAAGATTTTGGTAGTGGGTGTTTGAATATTTTCTGCAATTTCTTCTCTTGGATTCTGAATTTCAGAAGAAATTGAAGAAGTTAATGAGGGTGTTTTGCTCTCAGAATGGCTTGTGGATAAAGATTTACTTGCCATTCATAGCTCAGGCCCTCCTTCTAGTGCCAAAAATGTTGAAGCCTAGAAAATCTCTGCTTCAAACATAGGGGAAAACCACCCGGTCGGGACCTTAAGACAACTCCTTTTCCGTTTGGTATGGTGGCTCCGACTGGATTTAAAGGACCAGTTTCCTTGTAACTAAATGGATTGGATTGGATGGGTGGAAATGGGACTAAATTAACTGAAATAAAACTATCTAATTTAAGCTAAATACTGATAAAGAAATTCTAGCACTAACCCGGGTAACTATATGTGAATACAACTTAAGATTGTTCCAATTCAACAATAACCATGAAAATGTATTATTAATTAAATTGAAATGTGCAGAAACAAATAAAGATAACTTTGTTTAAGAAATTAAACAGAGTTGTATAAACATATTGTATTCATCATTGTATACCATTTACATGTAACTATGAAAAATAACGTTTCAATTATACTCAGAAATGATATATAAAAGGAAGCAATAGAAATCAACAGTAAACAGATAGAAATACCTTGCTCATCTTGATGACTTCAAATGCAATCTGATACTCTATCCAGTAACTATAATGCAAAACCAAATTCCAAGGTACAAAAATGCAACACTTCAAAGATAATTTCGCATGAAAATCACCAGATGTGATCCTTTTCAAAAAATATATAAGACAATGGAGTACAGAAATGCAATCTCCAAGTCCAAAAATATTAAGATCCAGGACCCCTCTCTAAATGCATGAGAGGGGTTTAAATACTACTTAACTAACTCTAAAAATAGTTTATTACAAAAAATAAGGATTCGGTTCAATGGCCGTCCTTTTCCTAGGCTAAAATACAGTGAAATTAAAACTAAATCTATCTATCTATGAAATTGATCTTTGCTCTTGCAGGCATCTAGCATAGTTTTGAGAAGATGCGGTTGACCGACTTCAGAATTCAGCTGTTCTGAAAAGACAGAGTCGGCAAGCGTAGGAGCAATCTTCTCTGTAGCATTGATAATACAATTGAGTGCACTGTGCTGACTGTGTGGCTTTACCAAGTACATCCAGTATGAGTCCCAATTTAATCTTGTCAGCCCTTGGATGGATTTTTCTCTTTCTTTTGCCTTTTGCCTCCATTCTGCTTGCAATTGATTTGCCTGTGGGAGATAACCTGGAACAGTTTCAGAAATCAAGTTAGCTTTGTGTAAATTGTCATTTACACAATCAGTGAGAGTGTTTGCCGCTGTAGATGCCTCCTCTGCTGCCCTTTCTGCTCTTCTGATTTGTGCATCCCAATTACTGAACATTATTTCTTTGTGGTTTTCATTAATGATGGGTGCACCAGCTTTTCTGCCTTCTTCTGTCTTTTTCCATGCTAGATAATCATTGATCTTTTCATTAATCAAATCATAATCATTTCGTAAATCTACGACATGATTTGTGATTTTATCGCTTTCTTGGCACAAAAAATTCCATTGCAATATTTTTTGGCAGAAAACTTCCTCTTGTTGCAGTAGTTGATTGTTCAAAGAGATGGTTTCTGAAATGAATTCTGGAAGCTTAGGATTATCCTTATGTTGTTCTTGGATTTCTTGAAGTTGTTGTTGTAACTCTTCAAGTTTTAATTGTGCTTCCTGATTGGCCTGTACCTGTTGCAATTGCTGTTGCAGAGCCTTTATCTGTTCTTCTTTTTCATCCAACAAAAGTTGTATCTCAGCTGCTTTATCAATTGTTGCAGAAGCATAAGCTCCTGTTATTTGAGATAACTTAGTGAGATTATGAGTAGGCTCTGTGGCAGGATCTTTCCACAAAACATCTACTTGTTCTGGTTCGGTAGCAATTGCACTTTCTATTTTTCTCTTTTTCCTTTGTCTCTTTACTATTGCTTTGTATTTTGGGCTATAAAATACATCCAGAGGAGGAATGTCCTCTACATTAAGTACAATTTCAGAGGAGGGTGTGATTGGTATGTGCTCTGTTACTGCGGCTGTGCTGCTTGTTCCTGCGTTCAAAACTTTGGTTGTCTGGACAGGGGTCTGTACATTCTGTCCTTCTACATTAATGATTTGATTAAAGGTTTCCCATTCTTTATCTAACTCAATGGTAACTGGCTGTTGCTGTACATTGGTTGGAGGAGGATTTGTCTGTTGAGGAGTCAAAATTTGCTGTTGAGAAGGTTCTTTAGATTGTGCAGAATTTTTAATGGATTCTTCCATTTTATCTTCCTTTTCTTTATACTTATTGGAGTGTTCAGAATCTCTGTCAGATTTTGATTTGGATTTACCTGTGCTTGAACTGCCGTTAAGACTAACACTAGGAGTTTGTTCCCTTGCGGGCTCTAAGCGTAGATTATCCAAAGGAATAGGAATTAGTCTCCTTTCTCTGTACAACTTGAATTCCTGAAAATCCCCTGGAGATAGCTGCTCTTTAGCTGAATTCAAAACCTCTTTGAATGAATTTCTTGCCTAGAACATATCATCAAAAAGATCTTGCTCCCCAACAAATTCCCTTACTTTGATTGCATTGGTGAAATTCTTAACAATATCATTTTGGTCAAATAACCTTCTTGAGAATTTGAACAGCTGTAGGCATGTAACGTTGCCTATCTCTTGAAATGCATGACCAATATCAAACAGTGAAAATGTTCCACATTTTATGGGAAATTGTGGCCAAATGCCCTTTTTCTTCTCTTTTAAATATTTTGTCATACCTCCCTGGCCACAGGTTTGATAGGCAATTTCCCGAGCTACAAGTCTATCTGGAACATATAAGGGTAAAACATGGGGAGAAGCATAAATTCCAAAAACCCTAATATAGGTGAACAATTCTTCTCCAAACCATCTCGCGACGGGGAGAATATCAACCTCTGTTTCTGAGGATAACCTTGGGGCATCCTTATTATACAATGTTCTGTACAATGGCAGCATTATTCCATGACAAATTTGGTAAAAATGGGGGACAAACTTAGATTCCCACAGTTCTTTATGATACACATGAATGGGCAAAGGGTCGTGGATAGTCCATTTCCAGCCCATTACAGGGAATTTAGAGACATAGCAGATGGCGTCCATAACATAAGCAGACAAATAAAAAGGCAGATAAACCCGCTGGGAAACATTTCGTTTAGACCGGTATTGAAAAATAGCAGTGGTGAGATTATCAGATAGGATTTTGGCCCAGTCTACAATTGTAGAATTAACAGCCGCATTCAACAAGGGAAGCCATTCAGGTAAGATCATATTTATGTCAGGCTTTCCAAAAAGCCTGCATAACATGGCAGTAGTAAAACAGTAAGGAGAGGTAAGCGAACCCGTGCTGTACATACCTTGTTTGTTCTTCTTCAATGGTTCACTTCTTTTGGTCCACTCCTTTGTGCATTTTGCCAAATTTGCATGTTCTTTGGCAAATTCTTCCATAAATTGTTTGTTGTAAGTCGCCTGAGGTTCTGGCAACTTATACATTAATCTCACATCTTCTATGGTGAATGACCCAATTAGCTCTTCAGATGGAGTCTTGAATTGCCTGTCTGAAATATCAGTGCTGTCCAGCACCCATCTCACCATGTCTGTGTATGGGAGAATCCTTGGCCTTGCTGCTATTCTATGCAGAAATGAGCAAGCCAAGTCTCTAAGAGTTGCTTCAGACGAATCCTTGGAACCTGCTGTAGCTACAACTTTTATCACCACAGGGTTTTCATCTTCTAACAGTTTATACATTCCCTCCCAAGTGGATATACCGGCGTCCTTGTTATAGGCGGTGTCTGCGTATAGCGAAGCCATTTCTTTGTTCTCAGAACTTGAGCTCTTCTCCTTCTTACCCATAGTGTTTAGCGGAAGCTTTGTATAGTGGTCTACTCCTTCGTGCCTGCGTTTTACGAATAAATGAGCGTAATGATATAAGAAAGGTGATGAGACTGTTTTGAATGTGAAAGCGAATGAAATATAATATTTAAATTGTGAAACGACTTTCAATCTAAACACAATCTCTTTTCACATTAATAATCAATCCAATCATTTAATATAATCATTAAAGCGCATAACGGATTTGACATATGGGAAGATTGCCTTGGGAAAGCGCGCCTACATGAATCTGCGACATTGCGATCTGCGATTTGCTGCGCAATATCGCAATATCGCAATGTCGCAATATCGCAAAATGAAATCATCACAGTCATAAAAATAGCGCAAAAATGGGAATTGCGCAATAGCGCAAAGCGCATATCGCAAAAATCACAAAAACGCATATTGCAAAATCACATGATCGCATATTTGAAAAGGGTGCATGACACAGAATCACAAAAGCGCATATTTGAAAAGAGCGCAAAAGATATTCATTAATCATTTCTGTTTTCTGCGCTATGCGATCTGCGATCAATGCGTTTTTATATATATTATTTTCGTGATGGATGCGCTATATTGTTTCAAGAGCAATTTTATTATAATCTATCATAAACTTAAGTGTTTCTAAATATTCTTTCTAAGGGATTTCTATAAGTTTATGATAGAAAGTTTTATTTGAAAGGCAAACAAATCCTAATTGATTTTTTGGATTTTTTAACTAAGGGTCCTCATTTATTTAGTATTATTACTAATAATAAATAAAAAGGGGGGTTGTTGCTGGTCACAACAGAACCAGAGATCGAAATTGGAACCTTGTGCATCAGATGTGCATTCAAGTGATAAATCTAAGTTTTAAAATTATAAGTTTTAAAACTTAAGAGAAGAACAATAATGATATCGGTTTGAGGGAAAGTGTTTCTGGTCGAGTTGTGCAACATAAGCTTGGACATGAAAAAGGTACCAATGGTGAATCTTTAAATTAATGTGGCCATTCAATGGAACAGCGGCAGAAACATTGTAGAGATCAGGTTAAATAAATCCAATTTGAACAATGGAGTTGTAATGGAATTTTACGATTTGGAAACCATGAGTGAGAGGAAATTTGAGTCAACGAAAGGACCGGAACCATGAAATGGGTTTGCAAACCAAACAATGGTTTTTGCACAACACAAAAGAGGTAAATGGTAAAATATTGGAGGTTGTGAGATAACGTGGACGTGCCATGTTGCAATTCTAAACCACTTTTATCGCACGTTAATGTTCATCCTAATCGAGACTATGATGGTTTGCGAAGGTCGTTGGATTGAAATCGTGAGGAAGATCAATGATGAATGATGATGTCGAAGATGGACAGATTGATGGATGTGTACGACCATCAATATAAAGGTGTTTTGGGTAAAAAGTGTGGGGTCCAAATATAATATGTTTTCAAAATGGGTTTAACCCAAAGTCACGAAGCATAGGTAAGAATTAGCATTAAATGGATATTTTATATGGTTTATAACCATAGTGGTTAGAAAAATGGTTTCATTAAACTTGGAAAAGGAACTTATTGGGCATACATGAAACACACATTTTTATATGCATAATTGTGGGTAAATGTCACTTAGGCTACGTCATATGTGGTATCAGAACTGGCAAAATCTCTTTTGAAGGTTAAAGTTTTTTTAATTAAATTAGAATTGTACAGAATGCATGTGTGATGGATAAATTAAGAGGATATCAAATATTAAATCTAATAAGTAGCAGATACACAGAGTTGATGTGTAACATACATTTTCATAAATAAATAAATAAGAACAATACATTCAAGTGCAAATGAGTGGTGAAATAAGTTCACACAGAGATCTTGAAGGTGAGGTGTTATGTGTTATTTTAATCTGGTTTGAAGATTATGTTTGCAGAATTTAGGTTGCAAATAGTTGAAGAGAATCTCAGGAAAAGAAGATCATAGCCTTAAGATAAGTGATGAAGGAAGCTAGTAAGAGTTGTTGAGTGAAAGAAAAGTCTGGAGCAGTACCTTGAATAATTCCAACATAGTTTGGATAAAAGATACAATTTTGTTCTCAAAAGAGTAGAAGAGTTAAAGCCTAGAAGGCGCAGAGAGAAATTCTCAAAAGGAGGTTCCAGAGATAGAGAACCATACTTGTCAAAAGTCCAAGTCCAAAGGAAAACTTGGTGAGGTAAGTGGCAGCAGGAAGGACTTGCTGTTGCAGAGGCTTAAAATAGCTCATAGTGAGGGAGTGAGTGATGAACTCATAGAGATGGAAAGAATAAGATGGCTACTGATAATCATAGCAGGCGTTCTGAGCAAGACCACAGCAGATTTAAGGAGTGGAAAGGTGGCACAAGATTGAAGTAGTGAAAATATAGGAAGAACTTTTGAAATTTCTTAGAAATTATAGCAGGACCTTATTCCAGTTAAGGCTTGGAATAGATAGGGACAGTGGTGTCTTTAAATGAAGTGAGTGCAATAACCAAAGAAGAGTGAAATATTGCTCAATACAAGTTCTGAGAAGGATATAACTTGAAGACCAGGCAGAGGAGAAGCTTGGTGAACTCAGTAGGGGGTTGATTAGTTGCAGGTGCAAAAGCTCACACAGAAGAGAATTTTGTTACAGGACAAATGACCTCCTCATCAGCTCAGAGGAGAAGGTAACATGGAAGGAAGAAAATTACCTAGACAAGACCCATTTCTGCCAAGGTAACGTACTCCTGAAATAGCTAGACAGTGTTATAACGCACCTAAGCCATGAAAAGGAAGAATTAGTGCCTAGGGTAATGCTCTGTCTTGCCCAAGGGGCAGTGTTATCCCTATTTGAGTGTGAAAAGGGAAAAGATATTGCGGAAAAGTGACTGGAAATTCTAGATTTTTCTCATAAAGAGCCAGTTCAAAATAGAAACTAAAAGGCACAAACCTTTTATTAGGCCTTGCCAAATATAACTAGACTCCAAAGGAAGGAAAAAGCATGAAAAATGGAGAAACGTATTGATCTTTCCCATTTCAAACTGGTTGAAAGAGTTGGCAAGGTTTTCCCTCTCCATCTCCTATAAAATGGAGTTGTGGGCTCTTGGTATAAGGTTGAAGGTTTGAATATATGTGGAGCGGAATTTCATTGTTGTAGTGTGAGGCTTGAAGATCCGTGAAGTTCACTAAGAGCTTTCTACCTTGAACATCATCACACTCGGAGATAGAGAAAGAGAGACAGGAATTGGAAAACTGAGGAGGGCTTGGTGCAACCGATGGTTGTAATCCTCCTTTTTATAAATCAATATAACTGTATCTGTTTTTTCCATTCGATGCATCAGTGTCACAATTTTTTTTCAATAATCTATGTAGCATGATATGAATGGATTAGATCTGTATTGTTTTATGTTTATTATATGCTAGCTTAATTGATAAGAAGTTATATTGTTGTAGAGATTACACGGGTTCCTTGATTGATTACAAGATCTAGATTTGGAGCTGGTGAAGAAGGATCTCTACTTCACTGCTTAGTGTTATCCATAGGATCTGCTATCTATAAAGAGGTAATCTCTCCATCTTACTTTATCGATTATAGATATTAGCATGAAAATGTATGCAGTATCTTTGTGAACTTTACAGCTAATCTGACTGTCTGCCTCGGGCACCGGAAAGCCCTGAGAGGGATATTTAATAACCACCACCCAAGCATATTACCCTATAGCAGAATTGGAAACTCCACTAGGGAGTAAACCCCAAGTTTCCAAGTTGTTCCTATCACTTTCCTTTTTTCCTTCTGTTCACATGTCCTTCCGACCAGTTTATATGCTTAGTGAACATCTCAAAAGCTAACAGAGTCCAAATTATACCCTGCTTAGCCATCTGTGCAACTTTACCCTGACTAACTCTTCCCCTGTAAGTATTTCAGAGCGTTATAATGCAGTCTATGCTCAGATACAATGCGTTAGTCTCAATATTAACGCTCTGTAGCCTCTGCTTGCTAGCGTTACCCAGCCAAAATCTGTTGTTTACACCTCTATTGTGTTTCCCTTTGGTTGTGGAGTTATTGGCCATCAGAATAGCTTCTCATTCTGGATCCCTGTGCTTATTTACCAGGTTGCATTTTGTTTTCTTTTTTGTTCTTATTTTGAAAATTTAATGTCAATCGCGTCTACTTTTTGAAGAAAAAAATTTCTTTCATTTTTCTGAAATTAGTTGAATTAATTCTGAAAAAAATTGGTTAAAAAGATAATTAAGAGAATATAGATAGATTTCTGAATCTTTAAAGTTGAACTGTGTTATTTGAATGTTTGGTGCACGGATGTTGAAAGAAATCTCTCCTTGTATAAAAAATTTTCATTGAAATTGAATATTTAGATCATATTTTCTGCATGGTTTTTTGCGTCAGAGTCTCATCACATTTCATACATCCACTCCCCCTCCACAAGACTAATAATTAAGTACACTAAGAATCAAGCGATAATAAAATTAATCATATAAATTTTTCTGAGCTCAAACCAATAGTAGTTCAGGCTAGGATCTTGGGGTAGGATAAGTGAGAAAATCACCCAAGTTCTCAAAACTTGAGACTAGATTCATTAATAAGTGAAATCCTACTGCGCTCATATTATTGAGACCACTCCACTACCATCGGATTTAAGCATGAGACAACACCAGGGTGCATGAGAAGGTAGCCCACCTTCGAGTGCATTCAATGGGCATGCTATATATTGGGGTTCCCTTCGCAAATGTCGAAACTAGATCAGGGATCTAGGTGTTCTGAACATATAGCGTGTTGTCTACGACCATGACCCCCCTGATGATGTCTGTAATTTGAGGTATATTTAGTGGCCAAACTTTTTATGGGCTTACACGAGGTGACTGGGACGGGCTATCCTAGTACCTAAAACAGACAGACCTACTCTGTCTTCGGTCTTTAGGAGGATACTCGTCTTCACGAGAGTACTTACACTTATTGTTTGAGGTTCGGCCGAAGCTTTAGAGTAACCATAACTGTGTTTATGACTAACCCTCTCTGTATGCTATTGTGATATTAAGTTTCATCTCTAGTAAATGGTAGTACTCAGATAGGGCCACCCTGCTTTGGTTGCTTTTTTATTAATTTTAGAAAGTCATTTTTTCTTTTTTCTTTTTAGGTGTGTGGTTACTATCACTGAGACTTTATAATACATCACAAATAATTAAAATTTTCTAAAAATAAACAAGTCACTGTGGCATCTTTTGACCATTGCCGTCTGTCTCGACGACAGCAAGGTCTCCCTCCATTGACACTGGAGGAGGAGTCGAGTCTCAGTGGACCCGTGCCTTCTTCGGAAGAGCAGTCTCCAATGACAACCCCTGATTTTCACATAGCCCTTTATCACATGGAATTTCCATAGGATCCTTTTACAGAAGGATTCATGCCTCCTTGCAATCCTCCACTTACTGATCCGTCAGTGCCAGTGTTAGTTCAGATTACACCAAGCCAAGATATGTCTTTGGCCGCACAAACATATGTTTCACAACCGGCACCCATGGGGTCTGTGCCAATGGAAACCAACCCAGGTTTGCCACCATCTTCCCCAGTGGTATTCAGTTGTACGCTAATAATCGGCAGCCCCAGTAGCCAACCTATGTTTGGTCCCAGCACTACGGTCACCACAACTGCTATTGGATCTTTGAATCCTTCGAGATCTACTCCTACGATGACTATGCCAGGACCCACAATGCCCGCTCCCACGAGTGGGGATACTTTGATTCCTTTTAGCAACCCTTTCGATTGGAACCCTTTGCTGAGTTCAAACCCCTTCGCCACCATGCCAGGGGGCAATGTTACCAACACACAGACGACAGGGAGCACTTTGATACCCCTGCAATTATCAGGACAAATGGGAAAACCCACTGTTAACATTGTTCCTTTAAGTGGTCAAAAATTCGGTATAGGATCTATGTCATTTCTTAACTATGCAAATATTAGCATGCCTCTGGCTAGCTCTATTGCGTCCATGTGGGAAAATCAACCCCAAAATCCATTTGGACAAGGGGGGAAATTTTACGCTAGGGGAAACCAATTGTTAGCCCCCCAGTACAATATACCCTACGAACAACAACCATACATCCCTACACCCCCACCCATAGGGAACTTTTATCAACAAAGTCCTACTTATCCTATTGGTAACACATTGATGGGCGGGCCCTATGGTCCGAATAGTCAGCCAATACTTCCTTGGCTAGATCCGGGGGAAAACACGTAATTTCCATTTTTGGCAGCTCTAGACATCCCCGACATCTATAAACTGACCAATGACCCCATCAATCACAACCCACTCTGGCATCTAGTACCGCATAAGATTCCATCTGACATCCCTAAATTCGACGGGAAACAAGGGGACGATCCAGCCACGCATGTCACCACCTTTAATTTATGGTTTGTTTCTAACTTCATGGTGGATGATAGTATCCGACTTCGAATTTTCCCCCGCACTCTCACAGGCAACGCTGCCAAATGGTACACTGAGTTACCACGTGGAGCAGTCAATACTTTTGGCACCTTAGCTACAAAATTTATTAAGAATTTCCAATTACCTATTAGATACAAAATTGGCACGGAACTCTTAATCTCGTTGCGCCAATACACCGCCACCCACATCTCTGATCACATTCATGAATGGAGGCGTAGGAGGAGGCTAGTCAAAGCACCAATCCTAGATCATCTCTCATCTAACTTGTTTTGTAATTCACTCTTACCAACCCTAGATAAGGACATTTGTCTGTCCGGTGTGGTCACGGAATATCAATCCATTCATCGTGCACAGCATTTAGATTTGATCTATTCTCAATCTGGCACGCTATATGATTTACTCCCCCATGTCTCGGGTAATCCGAATCTTCCTGCTACTCAGAAACCTGGAGCGCACGCCGATGGTCTCATTGTTACAATCTCCGACGTAGCCATAAAACAGTCTAGTGGGAAATCCTCCCAGCCATCTTCGGCTGCCAACGCCCCTAACCAATCAACTACTCTTCCTACCGCTGAGGTAAATTCTGTGCAAATTTCACAAAAACCTAGTGGCGAGAACAAGAAGAACAAGAAAAATTCATCTTCTTCGGAAGAGCAATCGGATCATCAAAATAATCCCAATCAGAAAAAAACTGCTAAAAACAACAAAGGGAAGGATAAACCCATGAAATTTCTTTTTAGAATCTGTGTGGAGGACCACTTGACATACAAATGTCCTTGGCTGCAGGAATTCATAGATTTTATCACAAACAAAGACTCTGGGAGAACACATGTCGTTCTTCGTAATCCCTTCCCTAATCCACAGCAGCAACAACAACACATGGTTTCCAACCCACCACAACCCCCACAAAGGGGAAATGGTGGCACTTATCCTTCCGGTGAAGGATCATCCTCCATTTATGGCGTTGAGAATGTTGAACTCCAAACACGAGCCAAAATTTATGGAAATCCTGTCATTGATACTCAGGAACTTGGTACTAGTTCAAATCCACCACTGCCCAACAATTTTCATATCGAACGGCCTACTAACGGCCTACTACTAACCCCACGATTCATCCCCCCAAAGGGACACTTCGATGCACGACTCATAACACCTCTGCACGTGACCTCTGCACGTGCCGCCCAAAACTACAACATTGTAGAAGATTTGGCACAAGCACCGTCAGTTATGTCTGTTCTCGAAGTATTGCAAACTTTCCCAGCACAAAGGAAAGCCTTGCTTTCGGCCATTGGTGGAATTAACCCCCAGGATGCTACGCTAGCTATCTTTGACATGGAGAAATATAAACCTCGCCTCTCACACCAACTTGCATTCAAGGTGCAGGTTGTGTCTAAAGGAAGATCAATCCATCGTACTGTCATAGACGAAGGTGCTTCGACCTGCATTATGTCAACTACCTGCTAGCTCACTTTGGGTTCTCCTACTTTGTCTCCACCGTAGAATTCCCTTAAAGCTTTTGATGGCCACAATTTCCTCCCAAAAAGGCTACCTTGCTAGCTTTCCCATTTCTCTTAGTGGGAAAATAATAACAGTGGACACAGAAGTCTTAGATCGTCATCTCGACTATAATCTGTTGCTGGGTTGCAATTGGTCTTATGCAATGACTTCCATTCTTTCTTCGGTCTTTCAACTCATCCTTTTTCCATTGGAAGGGAAAATAGTCACAGTATATCAGTTATCCTTTTGCACCCCTCATTATGCCACGTTACCAAGTAGCATTGTACCCCTAATAGGAAGCATTCCTGACTCATAAGTCAGTATTGGTACCGGTCTTTAGAAGGCATATTCCCTGATGGGTTGCTTTCCTCTCTCACCGCCTGAGGTTCCACATATGGATGCAATGATATCCACCACTTTGGATGGCTCTATCGACCCATAGATCTTACTGGAACCTTCAGACATTGATTCCTACAGAGATCAGATGCCGCTCTCACCAGCCAAGTTGGCTTATCAAGCCATCCAAATTACATCTGAACCCTCCACAGCTATGGTTTCGACCAAAGGTACAAACCTCCCGCCCATTCTTCTAAGGATCTCCTTGATGAAGTCCAACCTACGGATGAAGCTATTCGAGAGATCATGTCTCTAGAAGAACGACCTTGGGGAGAGTTCCACCATCGCGCTTCGATGTTCGATTCGGATGCGATAACTACTCAAATCCCATCTTTTGACCCACCTGAGATCATTTCCTCTGTTTACATGATTGTTCAAATTATCGATTCGGAAGGGAACATGGGAAATATTTCTAAGACAATGCTCATTGATATCTCAGTCAAAATGGGTATTGTGGAAAACATTCAGATTGGAGCAGATTGGAATCCCGAGGAAATTACATGCTTCACATCCATGTTTAAGGAATTCCGCGATGTTTTTGCTTGGTCTTATGATGAAATTCCTGGCATATATCCGTCTATAGTCGAGCACGAAAAAAAAATTTATGACAATGCCAAACCTGTTCGGTAGAGACTTCAACCTATCCACCCGCACAAAGTAGCCTCCATTAAGACTGAAGTCGAAAAACTTTTAAATGTCGGTTTCATCTATCTCGTTCCTTTGATGGAATGGGTTTCCAATCTGGTTCCCGTAGACAAAAAATAAGGCACCATCCGATTCTATTTTGATTATCATGATTTCAACGCCGCTTGTCCAAAATACAATTATCCTACGTCGTTCATACATCAGATCCTTAATGATTGCATTGAATGTGAATCTTTTTCCTTTATGGATGGTTTCTCGGGATATAACCAGATTGTGATTAAAAAGGATGACCAGCATAAAACCGCCTTCATCTGTCCGTGGGACACATTCTCGTGTCATAAACTCCCATTTGGTTTGAAGAATGCAGGAGCAACTTTTCAAAGGGCTATGGACTACGCCTTTCATGACATTAGGCATAGTGTACAAGCTTACTTGGATGACCTTCCGTCCCATTCCAAGAAACGATCCCATCACCTCACGCATCTGAAACAAATCTTCGCTCGGTGTAGGTTCTACAATATATGTCTAAATCCACAAAAGTGCATATTTTTTGTCGATTCTAGATGCCTTATGGGCTTTATTGTCTCCAAGAACGGGATTAGGGATGATCCCGATAAGGTTAAAGCAATCATCGAATTTCCTCCACCACAATCCATTCTGCAACTCCAACGTTTGCAAGGGAAGGAAAACTTCTTACATCATTTCATAGTCAACTATGCTGAGATGATGAAAGGCTTTATGCATTTATTAAAGAAGGTAACACTATATTTATGGGATGACCAAGCTCAATTTTCCTTTGACGCCTTGAAATGAGCACTCGTTTCTTGCCCACTTCTTAGTGCCCCCAATTATTCACGCGACTTTCTCCTCTACTTGGTAGCCTCACCATCCTCACTTGGCATGGTCTTGGTTCAAGTTCACAATGACGATAGTGAACATGTGATATATTACTTATCAAAAGGTCTCATCGGACCTGAACTATGATATTCACATGTGGAGAAACTCTCTCTCGCGGTGGTCTTCGCTGTCACCCAACTCCGACACTATATATTACTACGTCGGACTACCGTCATTGCTTTGGAGAATCCCATGCGACACATTTTATCTCAACAAGTTATTGGAGGAAAATATTCCAAATGGATTGTAATCCTCCAACAATTTGACTTGGTATTCACTACTTCCAAAGCAAAGAAATCTCTAGTCTTTGTCGAATTACTGTCAGACCTTCCTAGAATCGACCCAGAGGATGTAGCTCATGATCCATTTCCTGATGAATCTGTCTACTTAGTCAATTATTCTGATCCTTGGTATGGAGACATTTTGGTCTACCTCCAAACTCAACGCTTTCGCCCAAATCTCACATCCAGCGAATGTCGTCGTATTCGCCACCAAGTGAAACACTATCTCGTGCTAAACGATACTCTATATTGTCATGGTGTCGATACTATTCTTCAACGTTGTCTCACTTTTCACGAAGCAGAACGTGTTTTAAATTACTGCCACACGGGGGCGTGTGGCAGTCATATTTCTGGCATAGCTACTACCCAGAAAGCGTATAGGCTATTATTGGCCCACTTTGTTTAAAGATTGCATCACAGCAGTCCAGAAATGCCATGAGTGTCAAATTTTCACGAAGAAAATGCGTGCTCACCCCGCCCCTCTCCATTTGGTTGTCTCCATTGGTCCTTTCACTAAATGGGGAATAGACTTCGTTACATGCAATCTTACTTCTGTGGACGGACACAACTACATTGTAGTTGCAGTCGACTACTTCACAAAATGGGCCGAAGCCATTCCCAATTTTACGGCCGATGGAGAAACCACCGCTCTGTTCCTCTTCAATCATGTTATCTGTCATTTTGGTGTACCCCTTTCAATCATCACAGATCATGGGTTACATTTTCAGAACCATATGATGATGGAATTAACTTCCATGCTAGGTTTTTGACAATATCAGTCTTCGTCCTACTACCCACAAGAAAATGGTCAAGTCGAAGCCGTAAATGGTTTCCTCAAAACCATGATTCGTCGGTTAGTCAGCAATCATAAAACCACATGGCATCAGAAGTTATATTCCACGTTATGGGCATACCGCACATCAGTGTTACAGGCTTCACGCCATTCCAACTTGCATTCAGCCTGGAAGAAGTACTCCCAATTGAGTGTGAGATTCCATCACTCAAGCTCGTTGTTGAACTCCTACCCAGCACCACCACCACATAAGAGCGCTTGCTCTTGCTTGATCACTTGAACGAAACTCTTCGAGATGCCACACTAGCACTCGAATCTCACCAGCGCTAAGTCAAAGCTCAATATGAAAAATCTGTCAAGCCTCATTCTTTCCAAGAGGGTGATCTCGTTCTACTCTATGATCATAGACACGACCTCTTGGGGGCAGGAACACTTCAACCATTATGGCTTGGTTCTTACATCTTCACCAAAGTCCTCTCAAAAGGAGCTTATGAACTTCAGGGATGTAATGGAATTCCACTCACGGAGCCCTGCAACAGGCTCTATCTGAAGAAGTATTTCGCCTAGTCCTCCACTAGGCTTATGCTTTGTAATTTTATGTATATGAGTTTTGCCTTTGTTTTGATGTCTCTGGATATTTTGGGTTTTTGAGTGTTTTTCTCATGCACACTCTTTTCTTTTATGCATATGCCTTCGTTATCCTTATCATATGTTGGATATGTGGACGGTGCTATTCGTCACACTAGGCACATTGTGTCAGCTGCTTGGGTCCTCTACACACCAGAGTCGAAGCTCCTTGGTTCCGGGGGAATCTTCCTGGGCAATGCCACCAACAACATTGTTGAGTACATGTTGGTGATACAACTCCTCATGGAAGCTGCATCTCGCAGCATCTCCAATTTGCTGGTCAGGTTAGATTCCCAACTCCTAGTTATGCAATTAAATAATCATTATCGTATCCTTCATCTAGTCTTGTTACGTTATTTCTTAAGGGTATGAATTTTAGAATGTCACTTTCAAACCATTGCGTTTGAGCACATTCCTAAAGAATTTAATACATTAGCTGATTCATTGGAAAATTATGTATTAGATTGGAATTTGTCACACTTTTTATAGAAAGAACTCTACATGAGTGTATATTTTTTACAATAGAAAATACATAAACATTAAAAAACACATAGGAACAAAAATAGCCAAAATATGTGTATATATATATATATATATATATATATATATATATATATATATATATATATATATATATATATATATGTCGTGTCCAGTTTAGGCTACATCAAAAAACTTCCCAAAACTAGGGTGTTTTACAAAAATTGGCTTCGCTAAGCCTTGCTATGACATTTACACATCTATCCACTCCTCCCACTAAGCCTGCTGCTCAAAATAGGAAACAATCACTCTGGGTATCCTCCTCATATGCACCAAATATCTCTCCAACACACCAAATGTATGTCGCTTCAGACGAATTGGGATCTCTCTCATGGGAAGATGTCGCACACCCATACTTAAACCCTCCAGGTTTCTAGTAAGCTCATGCAAAATCTGTGTCGTCACCCTCTTCAGTGGCTGCTACAGCCTCTGCTATTGCGCCAGCCCCAGGTAGCTGCATTCCTCGCCTTGCATAGCGAGGGGCTCCAGCTAGACGGACAGGTGCCACATCTGTGTCAAGCAACAAGCTTCATGTTAAAACACATTTTCACCCATTAAACAAAAAAATTGCATAAACATTCAAAATATACAAAAATACTTCAAACTGCACTAATCAACATCTTTCTTACTTTCTGGGCCCCACTGAGTGCCCAGGGGCAATACCAACTCTGTATCTCCTATATAGTTCATCCTTGCATAGGGATAATCTTCAATCATGATGATCTGGTCTTCAAGCCACTCAAAGAATCCATTATCAAAACAGTGACGGATTGGACCCTCTCCAGCCCGTGGTGTCAAAGCTGCCCAACGAGCCTGGCTTGGCTCTTGCGAGCCCAATGCATCTGTGATCATTCTTGGCCTCATGGCCAGCACCCGCACTAGTATGAATGACATGATCAGTGTACCATACTCAAACTCTCTTTGGGTCCGAGTCTTACATGCTATCAAATCTACGTGAACTTGGCGGACGACACCTTCACACCAGTCAAATACCTGCGGCTACATACAATCCAGTGCTAACAATACCTGGGCCTTGGTGGCCACGTGCTGACTCTTGGCCCCGGCCAAGCGAACTATCATCCACAAGAGAGACCTCAGAGGTCTCACTGCCACCCGTGCAATAGGCACCCGGTTACTTACTGTCGTAGTATTGTTTATGCAGTGAGTATGGATCAAATCAGTAGTGGTGCGAGGATCAGCCCTGGATCTTGTCAGATAGGCCTTGGTCCTCTGCATGACAAGCCAGTCAAAAAATAGATGTCGTCTTTTTCATTACCCCTGATATTAAAGACATGTTGGCAGTCATCCCACTGTTGGATTATCCATCTCAGAAGGTCCTCATGTCCCCTCATCAGCTCTAAACAACATACTTTAGCAATCTGCATCTACGGAGAACTATCAAAGTAGCTGCATCGGTAACCATTTCATGTTCTTCCCACTCATGCTCCCTTTTGCGCCAAATGCTCATGGTAACTGGCTTCACACCTGCACAAGCAATAATTTCACTGGATTAGTTTTTGGCTCAAACACTTTAGATTGATAAAAAACATGTTCTTAAATCATCTTTGCCGACTAACGCGAGCTATAGTTCCTAACATTGTGTGCTAACACATTGTCTCTTCTCGAGAAGTGTGTTTAACGTGGGCACAACATTAAGCACCCACGTTAGCCGCTTAAATTTTTTAGGGCCTGCTAAAAATGATATTTCTAGCCAACAAAAAGAACTAAAAAAATAATGAAATTCTAGAGGAAATTTCAAGCTCTTACCTAGATCTCGCAGAATGAAAAATCATTGCCCAAATCTTCCACAATCGACAGCTGAAGTTTCACCACTTTTTTACTCCAGAGCTCTATCACAACACTCAACAGAGTGAAAATGAAGGTTTGTGGCCTTCTTATAGCCATTATGGAGGTAAGACTCACTTAGCTAGTCTAATAAAAATTGGTAAATTCATGCTATATTTTTTTGCAACTATTGGTTTTTATATGTTACCGATGCTCTGATGGGTTTTAAATGTTTATATGCAGATCTAACCATATTCGACCCGGTTTCAAGCTTTCTTTTTAGGGACTTTTTCTAGCTCATAAAACTAAAAAAACCCCGAGTTTCCTTTGTCAGGCTCGTTAAACTACCACGACAGAGGAATATGAGCCATTATTTTCATCTTTTTCAAAGCTCATTAAACAGAAAAAATAACCGATTTTTTCTCCGTGCGACTCGTTAAAATTTCACGGAGAGCACCGAGTTTTTCCCTGTTGCACTTGTTAAAATTTCACAAAGAACATTGAGTTTAATCCATCTCCTCGTACTCATAACACAATGAGGTAGATGTCCATCGAACCCAGATTTCTCACTATTCTGGATTCAATGGACTAACTCACAGAAAATGAATTGTTTTCGGGCTTACTATTCTCCCTTCATTGTGCCCGGTTATCAAACATGACAAAGGTACCCCCTGGAGTTGTCTTTTACGATGTTTTTCAGACGCTCTAAATATGAAAAAATCACCGAGTTTACCCATATGGACTCGTTAAACTTAATCAGATGGGGAAAAAATTTGGACAACAAGGATACTTCTTCTGTTACATTTTCAAAAGGTCGATTTGACAGCACAAAATCTTGAACATGGCACTTCCCAGAAAAATCTTTCGCATTTAGCCGAACCCTACCATCTATGAGTTTAGCCTTTTTCTCCCAGTGCTCCTGCATTTGTGAATCCTAATACTCTTTAGTGTTCATTAAGCCTAAGTTGCCTAGTACCCTGTTAGAGTGCCTTCTATTGTCAAGAGGATCCTGCTATCTACTGCTCCTTGTATCAACCAAAGTCATCATATACCAAAACTTATTTGTCATCAGTTATTCCCACTTTCTCTTGATTATTTCCATCACTAGAAAATCATCTTTTCTCATTTTTTGTCAACTGATGTAGGACGCCTCAGTGCCTACCTTTTGACAGATCTCTTCCTATCGACTTCAACATCTTATCTAGGAAGTTGATCCAGAAACACATTAGTACCCAGATACTTGTAGACATCAGTGGCAGGTCATATTTTATTTGGTTGGGGGTTCCCATTATTGGCTCCCGATCGAATGATTCTATGAGTGTTCGACATCAACTCCTTTTATTCACACTCGCTAGATTGTACTGTGCATCTTGGGTACCATCATCATTATCGGTGGCCACCCTCACGTCTGTTAACATATTTTGTTATTTACTGGTAATCAGACAATATCCTACATGTTCAAATATGACTCATTCATTCACATGTATGGAAATATGCAATTTAGTGAAGCGGAAACCAAGACCTTGGGTCGAGGGTTACACCATTACAGCTGTGTTTCCTCCCCCAAGTTGCGATATTGTTTTTTGGAGACAGCTTTTCAGTTTGATCGTGTTATGATAGAAACTTTCACGTTATGCTTATCAGTGTACATACTGTTCATATCTCTGTTTTAGAGAAATCATGTTGATTAGCTATTGAGCATGGGAATGCCTCACTCAAGACAAATACTATATTTTCTGACATATGTTTTTGTTTCAGGTTTTCCTCAGTTTTCCAATTCCTCTAATTCTACTACACTTGTTATATAAAGTAATTCGGCCATCATCTTCGTCTCTAACCTCACACTTTAGGGGGAATCTGTTACAGGACAAATGACCTCCTCATCAGCTCAGAGGAGAAGGTAACATGGAAGGAATAAAATGACCTAGACAAGACCCATTTCTTCCAAGGTAACACACCACAGAAATATCTAGACAGTGTTATAATGCACCTGAGCCATGCAAAGGAAGTGTTAGGCCTAGGGTAATGCTCTGTCTTTCCTAAGGGGCAGCGTTATCCGTGTTTGAGTGTGAAAAGGGAAAAGATATTGCGGAAAATTGACTGGAAATTTCAGCTTTTTCTCATAAAGAGCCAGTTCAAAATAGAAACTAAAAGGCACAAACCTTTTATTAGGCATTTCCAAATATAACTGGACTCCTAAGAAAGGAAAAAGCATGAAAAATGGAGAAACATCTTGATCTTTCCCATTTCAAACTGGTTGAAAGAGTTGACAAGGTTTGCCTCTCCATCTCCTATAAAATGGAGTTGTGGGCTCTTGGTCTAAGTTCTAAGGTTTAAATATATGTGGACTAGAATTTCATTGTTGTAGTGTGAGGCTTGAATATCGGCGAAGTTCATTGAGAGCTTTCTACCTTGAGCATCATCACACTCAAACTCGAAGATAGAGAAAGAGAGAGAGGAATTGGAAAACTGAGGAGGGCTTGGTGCAACCGATGGTTGTAATCCTCCTTTTTATAAATCAATAGAACTGTATCTATTTTTTCCATTCGATGCATCAGTGTCACAATTATTTTTAAATCATCTATGTAGCATGATATTAATGGCTTAGATCTATATTTTTTTATGCTTATTATATGCTAGCTTAATTGATAAGAAGTTATATTGTTGTAGATATTACATGGGGGCATTGATTGATTGCGAGATCTAGATTTGGAGCTGGTGAAGAAGGATCTCTACTTTTTTGCTTGGTGTTCTCCATAGGATCTGTTATCTATAAAGAGGTAATCTCTCCATCTTACTTTGTCGATTATAGATATTAGCATGAACATGTATGCAGTATCTTTGTGAACTTTACAGGTAATCTGACTATATGCCTTGGGCACTGGAAAGCCCTGAGAGGGATATTTAATAACCACCACCCAAGAATATTACCCTATAGCAAAGGTGACTATGGAAATTCATGTGCAAGGTTCAGAAGAAAGCCATAAGATGAAGAAGAAGGGTGTTAAAGAAATCTGCAGGAAACAAATGAGTCAAGAGGAGCGTGACAAAGAGATTGTTGAGATAAGAGAAAAATTTAATAAATTAAAGATTCTGATAGAAGAAAACCAAAGACAAGGTTGGGTCTTGAAGAAAAATAAAGTGAAGTGGTCTAAATTACAGAGAAAACTGTAATGGAAACAAGTGAAGCAGTTGATAGAAAAACTCAAAGAAACAGAGTCAGAAACGGAAGTTTCCATTTGTAGACCAGAACAGGGTGAAATTATGGGTGAAGATGAAGATTGGAGATCTGTGAAATATCTTATGAATTATTGTGAGAATTCAAGACAGCAAGAAGTTCACCTTGCTGAAGAAGGAATTATTGATAATTTCCTGAACTATTGGGCAAGTTCAGATCAGCGGAAGGATGTAAAGCCTTGTATTTTTGTAACTAATGATTTTGATGTGATTATAGGTTTTGCAGATGATGAACAATATTTTGAAACCGTCATAAAAATTGATTAAATTATGGAAGAATATCTTTCAGAAGATAAATACTCTGAATCAGAGAGTAATGATGAAGAATGTCTCTTGAATGAGAAAAGCAGTGACTTGTTGCAGCAGAAAGAATTTAGTAATGCATTGATATTTGAAGTTGTTCCAGCACAGGAACAATTTCTTGTGAAATAAGGAGATGAGATTCAGACTGAAGAGTTGATATGTGAAGAAACATTTGAGACTGTTGAACCATGTACTTTCGAAACTGACAATGTGTGTAAAAATGCAGAGATTATAAGTGATGATGAAGTACTTATGAAATTTCAAAAAGAAATTAAATTGCTATAATATTTGCTAGAAAACTCAGAGTATGACAGTGAGATTGTAGAGGAAGGAATTCACAATTATGAACCAGAACAGAGAGACATCATTGAAACAGATGGTGTGGAAGAGATATTTTTTTACAGTCTCGAGATTCCTTTAGAGAATTATTTAGAGAGGTTGAATCAACATACTAATGTGCTGATAGAAGAGGAAATTTCATAGCAGCAAACTGAAATGTTGCTAAAGGAAAAAGAGGTATTGAGACCTTATGTTTTTTATTTTAATAATTATTTTGTGAGTGCAGGTTTTGTTGCAGATGCTGGAGAAAATTTTACACAGACGAGTAGTCAAGTAAAGAAAGAAGAAGAAGAATCTGTGGAAGTACTTAATCCATGCAACAAAGAGATTAGATTGCTGGAAATTATGCTAAAGAATCAAGATTCAATACAGGAAGAGAAATCTCAATTTCAATATTGGGAAACAAAAGGGTTTGAAGAAATGCAGAATGTGAAGATGCAAGAGTTAGAAGACAACGACAAAAAACTAAAGCAAAGCGAAGGAGATAGGAGTGAATGGAATACTATGTATCAGTCCAAGGAATTGTTGAAGAAAGAAGACAAAGAAATTGTCATAAGTGACAATCAGGAAGAAGTTATCCATTGCAGTAAATAGAAGTAGAAAATTGTCTTGGAATACAATGTAACAGAAATTAAAAAGTCGCAAGAAAATAGTAAACAAGAGGGTAAGGATGACAGGGCGGCAGTAACAATAAAAGTTCAGCAACCAAGAGGTGGAAATAATTAGCAGTCAGAAGATATATTAGACAGAAATTAAAATGATAAGAAGGATAATGATGAAAGTGTCTCAGAAGAAGACAGCAGCAGGAAAACAAAGAAGCAACAACAAGAGGAAGACAGTAACATACTATAAAAGCATAGCTAGTGGAGCAAAGCAACATAAAGTGTGGAGACTTGGAGAAAACCAACAAAAAAAAGCAGCAACAAAAGACAAATTACAGAACAAGGTATGGGATCCAGGAAGACAAAGATCAGAAACACGTGATCGGGAGATCATGATTATTTTCAACCTTGGAAGTCTGATTCAGGAGCATTAGGCTCAGAAATTTATTTGTATTTTAATAGACTTAGGGGTCTTGTGTTTTCAAAGGAGTTGGTTTCCTATGTATTAATTTTAATATCTTGAGTGAATTAAGTGAGACATTTAGAATAGGAATTAATTAATTATTGAGAGGAATTTTGTAAATGTTCTCGAATGTTGGAGAACATGAGAGAATTAGGATAGTTGAGATTCCATAGGGAATGAGAGATTTGAGAATTAATTATAAATCCTAAATTAGGAATTGGTTTCATGATTTTGTGGATTAGAGAGGATATTTAGGGATAAAGAAGAGATTTTAGGACTTAGAGGATTCAGGATTTTGTTGAAAAGATGGAGGATCTAAACCAAAATTGGTTACATAATCTTTTGTATAAAATGATAAGCCTCAAGGCATTAAATAGATAGGGAGATTAAGGATTTAGATAGGTACGAAATGTTTTTATTGTGAAGCCTACGGGCCAGAGAATAGGTGAAAAGGCCATTGATTAGAAAATCAGGCCAGAGAGGAGAACCTGTGTAAATATTTGGTTATATATATCGTTACTTGATTTCTGAGTTATTAAGAATGCATTGAGAAATTAAACTCATAATTTCATGTGATGAATCATAGTTGGCACGGTATATGTATGCAGATGAAGTCAGTAGATTCAAATCATAGGATAGTATTGAGAGAGTGACCGGCTCACACAAGCTCTGTATAATTTGAATTCAAAATAACTGAATCTGTGTTTATTAGTAGGAATTCTGTCATTATGTATCCAAGCTACAGTTTCCATGATTTCATGAGGCCGCATGTTTTAAGAGGTCGCACATTCAATTTATAGTTGAATCCTGTGTGGAATTGCATGTGTTAAAGCTCAGTCATCGATCACAGAATGGATCGATGACACAGAAGATAAATGACCCTTCAAATAGATATTCTGAGTATACTGTGTAAGAGCCAAAGATCGGACTTGGAACCTTATGCATCAAACATGCATTCAAGTGAAAAATATAAGTTTTAAATTTATAAGTTTTAAAACTTAAGAGAAGAACAGTAATGATATCGGTTTGAGGGGCATTTTTCTTGGTCGAGTTGTGCAACATAAGCTTGGACATGCAGAAGGGACCGATGGTGAATATTTAAATTAATGTGGCCATTCAATGGAATAGCGGCAGAAACATTGTAGAGATCAGGTTAAATAAATCCAATTTGAACAGTGGATTTGTAATGGAATTTTACAATTTGTAAACCATGAGCAAGAGGAACTTTGAGTCAACGGAAGGACCGGAACCATGAAATGGGTTTGCAAACCAAACGGTGGTTTTCGCACAACGCAAAAGAGGTAAATGGTAAAATATTAGAGGTTTCGAGATAACGTGGAGGCGCCACGTTGCAAGTCCAAACCACTTTTATCACATGTTAATGTTCATGCTAATCAGTACTATGATGGTTTGCGAAGGTCGTTGTATTGAAAGCATGAGGAAGATCAATAGTGAATGATGATGTCGAAGATGGACAGATTGATGGATGCGTATGACTGTCAATATAAAGGTGTGTTGGGTAAAAAGTGTGGAGTCCAAATATAATATGTTTTCAAAATGGGTTTAACCCAAAGTCACGAAGCGTAGGTAAGAATTAGCATTAAATGGATATTTTATATGGTTTATAACCATAGTGGTTAGAAAAAGGGTTTCATTAAACTTGGAAAGGAACTTCCTGGGCATAAATGTGACACACATTTTTATATGTGTAATTGTGGTTAAATGCAGCTTAGGCTGCATCACTGAATATGCAACGCACTTAGCCCCTTGAGAGACTGCGTTGGTTAGCTCACAGGTGTTATAATATGAACTTCAAATCTTGGAAACCTTGCAATGGAAGTCATAGATGATTTGTTCTTGTTCTTTGTCTTAAGGCATGTAGCAACTGAAATGATAGGGGATGATAGACCATGTTCATCGGTTCTGGGGATGATTTCTAGTTAACCATGTCATTAGGAATGATGCCCAAATTCACCTATGACAATTGCCCCCTAAAGCATGAAGTCAGAATAATAATAACAATATTTTGATTGAGATGCTTTACACTGTGATGGGCTAAAGATGAAGCGGAGTGGTGATCTGCATCAATATTACAATACATTACATCATGATATATCCTCTTGATCATAAATTACTAAGGGAAGGCATTCCCATGCTCAGCACATAAACTTTCTAATAACATGTACATAATTTAGAAAGTCGTCTACATTGGAATGTTGCCCAATACAGACATGCCTACAGATATAGGCCCATGTTCGAATGATGATCTGTATGTAAGGTCACCGTACAAATGATGTGTATAACAATCCTGAAATCACAGCTCGGATGGCTGAACTAGATCCGGGGTCTTCTTATCTCGTTCACTCGATCATTCAGGTACAAGTCTAGCCATGTGAATATATGATTTATAGTCGAACATGGGAAGACATCATTTGATTACCAATCAATGATGTGAGTTGTTAATAAACGCGAGAGAACCACCATTGATTTCAATGGCTCTCAAGGTACTGCAGTACATTTTGTAAGGGGTGAATAGATGATTTTATGTCGAACGCCAAACAAACTCTTTCCGCCAAAAGTCTGAAAGCGAGGATCTTGTCGATGTTCTAACAAGCCTCACTACAAGGAAAATACCCTCTAGCGGATGTTTTTGAGAAACCCCACAGAAAAATACCCCAGATGTCTGTTTCTAGCGGAGGATCCTAGAGGAGGTTGGCAGGCGGAGGTTTTTGTGGATGTATTTCTTCCGGTGCTCTTATCAACCTAAAACGCACCGGTGCATTCAATATGACAAAGCACTGGTGCATTACAAAAATTGGCACACCAGACACTATGTGCTCCGTACACACACGCCCGGTGCGTTTTTTTTCTGTAGAGCATCAGTGCTTTACATGTCGATCACACAAATACCACCCGGTGTGGAATAAATGAAATGCACCGGGGCGCCCACAAAATGCGCACACCGGTGGATGGTTAAATAAAAAAAATTATGGAAAAAAAACTGCATAAAACATTGGCACACTGGAAACAGTGTGCTTCGTACACACCCTCCTGGTGCTTTTAATTCAACAACCGCACCAGTGCGTGTCATATCGTTAGCCTCGGTGCCTCATAAAAAGCGCGCGGAACATAAACGTCTCGATGCCGAATAACTGAAACGCACCGGGATCCTCATAAATTCCACGCACCAGAAAAGGGTTTAAAACAAAAAAAATTACGGCCAAAAAACCGCAGAAATCATTGGTTCACTGGGCACCGTTACCGGTGCATCAGGTTACTGTACAACCCAATGTGTCACATCCCCATGCCCCGGTGCATCATAAAAGCGAGCGGAACATAAAATTCTTGGGGCGGATTGATGGAAACACACCGGGGTCCCCATAAATGCCGCGTACCAGAATAGGGTTAAATAAAAAAAAATTATGGCCAAAAAACCGCAGAAATCATTGGTTCACCAGACACTGTTACGGGTGCATCATGATATTGTAGAGCACCGGTGCTTTAAAACTACGCCACCCTGGTGCCTCCTAAAAGCGCGCGAAAATAGAAAGAGCCTAGTGCGGCACACAGACAACACACCGGTACTCCAGCAAAAATCCCGCGCACCGAAATAGGATTAAATAAAAAAAAATTATGGCCAAAAAACCGCAGAAAATCATTAGTTCACTGGACACTATTACCAGTGCGTCATATTACTATAGAGCACCGGTGCTTTAAAAATACGCTGCCCCGGTGCCTCCTAAAAGTGCGCGAAAACAGAAAGAGCCCAGCGCGGCATACAGGAAACGCATCGGTACTCCAATAAAAACCCCAAGCACCTGAATAGGGTTAAATTTAAAAAAAAAATTACGGCCAAAAAACCGCAGAAATCATTGGTTCACCAGACACCGTTACCGATGCATGATGTTACTGTAGAGCACCGGTGCGATAACATTTCGCCGCCTTGGTGCCTCCTAAAAGCGCACAAAAACAGAAAGAGCCCGGCGCGGCATACAAGAAACGCACTGGTACTGCAGTAAAAAGCCCGCGCACCAGAATAGGGTTAAATAAAAAAATTACGGCCAAAAAACCGCAAAAATCATCGGTTCACTAGACACCGTTACCAGTGCGTCGAGTTACTGTAGTGCACCGGTGCGTTACATTTACTCCGCCCTGGTGCCTCCTAAAAGCACGCAAAAACATAAAGAGCCCAGTGCGGCATTAAGACAAAGCACCGGTACTCCAGTAAAAACTCGGTGCACCGAAACAGGGTTAAATAAAAAAAACAATTACGGCCAAAAAACCGCATTTTTCACTTTTTTCAGTGCAACAAAGCTCTCAAGCACTGGTGCAAGTTATCCTTGCTTGAGCCGCACTGACATCCGTGCTCCCATTGCACTTATTGCACGCACTGCTGTTGTACATTGCCACCAATTTCCATCTTGAATTTTATAAAAGACTGGACAAATTTTCTTTTTTAAATTGTACAGACAATATGCCTCCTCGACGGGCAAATGTACAAGTATTTTTCTTGTTTTTCCATAATTAAACCTTTTAGCGGATTAGAATTTGAAAAACCTTAAAATTAACCATTAAAAAAAAAAATTGTCGCACGGTGCGCTCAAGCCCTTTGGCTCACATTGATTTGCGGTGCTGCCTGTAAATTTACAGGTTGCACCGCACCCGGTGCTGAAGGAGTCCGCACCGGTTCCGGGGCAGTACTGCGAGGTGCACGGTGTTATTTTAAAAAAATTTAAAAGTGCAGTGCGGTCATTTACCAGGCCGCACCATTGACAATGTTGAATCGTGCCACCCGGTGCGTTGACCAAATTATCCGCCCCGAGGCACGTAAGTTTTTCGGTGCACCGGAACCGCAAATCGACATTATCAACTGTTTGGGTTGGTAAACCGCTGTTAAGTGTATCTACACCGGTTCCGGGGCGGATTCCAAAGGCACACCGTGTAATTGTAAATTTTACAACAAAGAGTGGTGCGCTCGGATACCTGGCCGCACCGTACAACTATGTACGGTGGCAGGTGGGCGGTGTGTTGACTTAGCTATAAGCCCCGGGGCGTATAGTGAAGTCAGCGCACTGGCCTCCTGACACCGCACTTAGTGAACGGTGCACTAAAAATATTTTCTGGAGCACCACTCCCGGTGCTTTTTATATCATTATGTGCACTGTCGCCAGTGTGTCTTTGTGGAGGGACGCACCATTACCGGTGCGTGACTGTGTTTTTGGCGCACCGTCTCTTGTTTTATTTATTTTTCAAAAAATATTTATATACGTATATTTTTAAATACATGTGTCATTTCATTAAAAAATTGTGTTTAATATGTCAATCATTCAGAGACGTGAAAGGAGAGAAGAGGAGCAACAACAACAACAATAGGCGGAACAATATAACATGGTTCGCCTGTGGGAGGCAAGAGAGAGGGAGAGAGATGTGTACCCTCGCCCTATTACAGCAGTGACGCAGGGGCTCCTAAGGAAGGTAGGCCTCCTCAAGTTCTATGAGGAGGCTACTTCCCTAAAGTTCCATAGTGGTTTTTTGAGACGTCTTATCTGAAGGTGGAATGCCCAGCAACAAACTTTCCGAGTTGGTATTGACTAGTGGTACATGCCCACTAAGGAGGATGTATATTTTATTACAGGGCTTTCGAGGAGAGGGGTGGATTTTCCCTCGTTCCCCGAGGTTCTAGCTAGTTGTGTGGAAAGGAGTCAGTTAGTTTACTCCCATAGATACATTAGAGCATACGTATTGTCTCCTTCAGATTTTCAGGTCTTTGGAGGACAATTACGTATTGGTGCGTTTGGTCGTGAGGAGGTCCAGTGTCTCTCACTTATCATTTCGACCATTTCACACAACACCAGTGACAAGCAATGCATTAGTTGCCAGCTTTTATATTATGTTGATTCTTTACTACAGTACCCACGACTTGTCAAGTGGTCTGCCATTTTTTTATGACAGTTCTGTACAGCATTAGATAGATGCCATGCTCGTGCACAAGGGAGGGTCAACTTCCCTTTTGCTTCAGAGCTTTTTTGTTTATTTTTTGAGAGGTTTCTAGAGACGAGGCCTTCTTTTCTTCAGTAGCCACGTAGGTTGATTACTGAGGCACATATGCATATGTGGGGGCAGATGATGCCCAAGAGGGAGGAGACTCTGTTTCCAGCAAGGATATCAGATGATGCACTGGGGTTGCTAGCCAGTGTTTTTGAGCATCCCTTCATTATGGTCCCATGTCCTTATGCAGGGTTGTATTGGTGAGGGTGTGCCAACATCCTCTTTAGAGATGATGAGCCGCTAGATGATAGAGGTAATATTACTATTTTATTTAAATTTATTCTAACATTTTCTTTAACTTGTTTTTATTAAATTGTGTAATGAAATTTTCTAATTATTGTTGTGTACTTGTATATATTTTGCATACATTGGCTCTTATGATGGAGAGGAGATGTCGCCACCACCACCTGATCTAGTTGTGGATCTTGATGAGGATGCAGAGGGCATGATGCCAGATATTTCCGAGGATCAGCAGGAGGTCAGTGCAGATCAGAGACCTACTCCTGCTGGTGCGCCAGACCACGGTCGACGTATGAGTGATGCTAGATACAGGATGGACTTGGGCAACCAACTCATTGCATTTATTGTTGAGGCGGGCATCTGCCCCACTGATTTCAGAGATATAGAGGCCGATGATAGGCTCTTACAGATGTGGAGAGGCATGCCACGTGACATGTACAGCCTGATGCATCATGTAGTAGGAGTTACGACAGCTTTTACACGACTGATGAGGACTGTCGCACGTTACGAGCGAGCCATAGCACATGATGGATAGTCTGTGAGGCGCAGTGTACCATCGACATCTCATGATCGTTCACGGCCTCGCGTCGCGCTAGATTTGCATGAGCCTCCAGTAGCATATACTAGCAGTCATCATGGAGATGAGGCTCGATCATCGACTGATCCATGAAATTTATATTACAGTTGTATATTTTTAACATTATTCAATTATATATATATATATGGTCCATGTTTTTTATGTTCATTTTGGAGTTGTACTTAATTTACATGTTGGCGATCATCATTATGTGTATGTTGTTAGGTCATGTTAGATATGTTCATTTAATGTGCAGCTTGCAGATAGATGTGTATGTGATAGCATGAGATGTATATTTGATGTTTGTGTTGTACTAATGATGTTAATATATAATGTTAATTGTGTTTTGTTAGATGATCATGATCACGATGATGCAGTTAGCGATTTTGAATGTGTTTTTTAGTCAAATATGGTGTTTGTACAATGCTTATCATGAACGTGATGTTTATTAATTAATTTATAAATACCAAATGATCATGATATTGTAATATTTGTAATATTTGTATTTCTAATTGTATTTAAAATTCTAAAATTGTAATTGTAATGATATATATGTAAATTTCTAAAATTCTAATTGTAATTGTAATTTTTTAATTTGTAAAATTGTAATTATATATATGTAAAATTCTAAAATTGTTATTGTACGTGAAATTGTAAAATTGTAATTGTAATTCTAATAATTCTAATTGTATGTAAAATATTTGTAAAATTTTAATTATATTAATGTGAAATGAATTTATTAAAATTTTTAAATTTGTAAATTTGTAAATTTTAAATAATTGTAAAACAATAAATATAAAATAATATGATTTATTGTAACATAAGGAAATTTAGAAAATAATGCAAATAAGTTCATGTACTTAATTAGAATTATCATTATTTTATTATGATCTTAGATACAAAAAAAAAAAAAATTTATACAGTACGCCATTGTTTTTGAGATCAAGTACATAATACCAACTTATCAAGTGAATTATTGAATTTATCATTAACACAATGCAAATTACCAATTAATTCAAAATATATATTACATTAATATTTCGAAAAACTCATCTTAAAAAGTATAAATATTAATGAAATAACACATATTGTATCATATCAATCTCGGTTCTCATGATCACACTCATTATCTTCTAGCTCGCATGGCATGATAACACTATTGTTCTCAAAAATATGTTTTGATCTTGAGTCATGTGTCAATACGAACCACCAATCCCTATCCAACACATCTGGGTAGAAAAACACCTGGTTGCAGTGTTTAGGAAAAACATAGGGCTCCTTAGCTTCATCCCACTTCTTTCTAGAGTTGATACATATCAGCCTACTATCGCGATCTTCCTTTACATTATTCTGATCAAAGGTGTCCCACCACTTGCACCTAAAAATAACACATTGGAAAGAAGAAAAATCCACTTCAATGATCTCTTGTATCTTTCCGACGTAACCTAAAGTCCCTCTTACTATTTGTTGATCATGGTGGCTAGATCGACTAGATTGATTGAACTCGACTTCCACTCCATAGTCTTGTGTGATGTTTCCATCATCGGCATTTTCTATGCGAAAATGGTGTCCATATGCCCACATAGATGGGAACAAATGCACTTATTATAAAAAAGTTTAAAAAATCATATAAGTGTCATGTGTCTTATAAATAATAATCCAACAGTTAAAATATGAAATGTAGATGTCTTAATATAAGTTTCAAATTTACATATAAATTATTACCGAGTTGCTGCACCCAATCCCTATGTTTAGCGCATCCTCTTCAGCACATGGGTAACGACCGATAGCACCGCATTTCTCTCTGACTTGGTCAGCAACCCAACTATTGGGGCATATTTTTGACATATTTTCTTTTAAATGATCGGGATAAGGCACACTTCTACCATTCAACCGTCTAAATTCTTTCCTGTCACTATCCCATTTCATTCTTTTTTGTTCGTACAATACGACCCATGGTTGTGTCGCTTCAGAATTGTAAAGAATGAATTTATTGATTGCTTCAATTTCTACATTAGCTGATGAAATCAAACCAACATTATATAGTACTTAGAGATCAAAATATAATTAATTAATATAATTAATTGATCGAAGTTCAACATGAATATAATTAATTACTTTTTGTAAATTTGAAAAATTATAAGTCGCTTACTCTTTATCAAGCGCTTTTTTCCACTTGTTTGGAGAAACTCTCCTTCTCTTTTGTCTTCATCCAATTCATCGCTCCAAATCACCGCACCTGGTTTGTTGTCGATCTGCTTGATGTACTCACTGGCATAGTAGAAAGACTCATACGATATGTGTTGAGCCCCAAAGATGTCCTTCTTTTCCACCACATTTCACTTCATTTCCTTTGTCCCTCATCAATTACAGGCTTGAATGATCAATAGGATTGATTAGGATTACTTTAAAAATGTATATAATGACTAACTTGCTATGTTTTCATGATTTTGTTGTTGTAGTAATTTTTGACTCGACTCGGCTACAGAACGCAGTCATTCTGTAGCCAGTCGCCTATTCCGCAGCTATCTTCATATTCACGCAGGTTCCAGGTGTCACCTCAAGGAAAAACGCATATGGTCGTATTCCACATCACTCCCCCATCATTTCTTACTCTCCACGAAGTCTGAGCTCGAGTCTACAGGTGGTTATGCACGTGGGAAACCAAAACTAGGAGATAGACTTCTAATAGGACAAGGACTGTACAGATGTCCTTAATCATAGTACGAGGCCACCACCAGAGTCCTAGTTTGATTTTAGTTGGGAAAGACATTTATTCCTATTTTATCTCAAAGATAGTTATGTAATTTTGTTATAAGTATGGTTCGGGAGACCGAGAAATAGCTAGCTATATTTTTTTTTATTGCTAGATCTAAGAAGACCGTAATACTCTATTTTGAAGAATTTCTCCTTTAATGAAAGAAGCATCACTTTATTGCAAGAGCTGAGTCAATCTTGAGTAGATTTGCGTGCTAATCCGGTGGTAGAGGGCCCCTGCTACCTGAGAAGCTTTGTTCATATGATTTAGATAAGTAACTTAGCCTTGTTTCATTCCTAGTTTAATCAATTTTCTGAACTTTTTGTTTTTATACTTACTTACAGTGGATGCCACAGTCAGTCTTATCCTTACAAACTATTCCAAAATACCACTAACATTGGATGGGATATAACTGTAGTATTTTAGGAGTTAATTGCATTTTTTTCGAAACTTTATGTTTTATGCTCATTTGCATTGAATGATACAGCCAGACTTGTTTTTACAAACTATTCCAAAATATCACTCATATTGAACGAGATAGGGCTATAGTATTTCATAGAATTAGTTGCATTTTAGTTCAGTTGAAATACTCTGGAGGTAGATGTCACTCTAGTTTAATTCTGTCACTATATTTCAAGTTTGATAATGGCACTCTAGTTCAACTCTGTTCACTTTATTTTAAGTTAGATTAGTGGCATTCTAGTTCAGTTCCAGTTCACTATATTTCAAGTTAGGTTAATGGAATTCTAATTTAGTTGTGATCACTG
This sequence comes from Pinus albicaulis, assembly GCA_034641835.2. Lineage (NCBI taxonomy): Eukaryota > Viridiplantae > Streptophyta > Pinopsida > Pinales > Pinaceae > Pinus > Pinus albicaulis. The sequence goes on from CM076577.1 coordinate 679,705,412, forward strand.
TGTTTCAAGTTTGATCAATTGCACTCTAGTTCAGTGTTATCCATTGTTCTTTAAGTTGTATTAACTGTCAAAATTAGACTTCATGGCCTTCATTGTTTACAAACTACTCTTGTTCTGACTTTCTATTAATACATCATCATATGGACAGGAATTAGTGATATCAGTTTAAGGCCTTGATTGTTCTGCAATCTTTTGCAATTTCACAAATAAGCCTTTTCCCAAAAACTATTCTAGAAAATCTCTAACTTTCGAATGAGGCTTAGTAGTGACAAGTTGAGCTGCAGAATGGATTAATTTTAGCATTACAAGTTAATTCAGAGTAGAAATCTTATTGTGCTACAAATAATCTTTTCCAATTGTGTTCCAATAAACTTTTAGCCATGGATGAGATTCTTTGTAATATTGTAAGATGATTATTTACTTAGGAGAACCTCATTTGCACTAAACTTGTCCTTTTCTGAAGCTATTCCAACATATTTCTAATGAATGAATTGGGTGAGTTCATGTTATGAGTTATTGAGTTCATGTTGTGATTTATTTCCTTGCTATGAATCATTATAAAACTTTGCATTTTCTGTTCTTTAGTATAGGTTTTGCTATGTTTTTAGTGTGACCAACAACTGTTCTTTTTCAACATTTAGTTCTTTTCCTTCTTAACATAAAACCACAAAACTAAAAACATCATAAAAACACTAAACACAACGTAGTGAGAAACAAATACCTAGGCACATATAGTGCACCTCACTTCAGCAGTTTACTAGCCCTGGTTGACAATTGATGACCTCAATTTAGGAACACTAAGTTGAGCACACAATATGTACCCCTCTGCCATAGACCCCTTGGTTTTTGCCCTTTGTCGAACAAAACCTTCAATTTCTTCATGTACCTCTCTAAGAAGAACATCCAACAACAAGAAACAACCCCAACTAATTCAACCTCATATACCAGGTGGATTAGAAGATGAACCTGTAAGTCCATGAAACTCGTTGGCAGTTTCTTCTCAAACATACAAACAATCTCAACTATCTCTTGACGCCACCGTGGAATGCTAGCCACATGAATCTCCTTTGACATGATCCAACGTACAAATGCAGATAATTTAGATATGGCACGTCCTAGGTCTTGAGGGAATTCATGTTTCACACACCCACGCACAAACAAAGGATAATGACACTGCAAAGCTATAAAAACGTGCAATAATATACAAAATTAGTTATGTTTTATGATCATCGCATGGGATAAAATTTATTAATATAATAAATAATAAAATCATGCTTTTGACATTATACGTACTCTTAGAAGATTCAAATGGTCATGTGATTTCAACCCCGACAAATGGTCATCCATGGTGAAGCAGCGTCGTAGTGAAGACCCATATGAAGTTGGCACCCTCACATCCATTATAACTTCCTTTGCTAAATATATATCATCTTTTTTTTAAATCCATGGGACATCACCTTCTTTGAAAAACCATGAATTAGAGGGACCAACGCCTGCCTCTGATCCCGCACTTTCTAATTGTCTTGGCCAATATTTCTTTTTAGTTTTTGAATTAATAAGATCTTTCCTAACCGCCAATGTGTCACTTTGTTTCAATGATATGTGCCTCCATAAAGAAGATGAAACATTTTTAAATATATGCATGGGATCTAATAAGTGGGCAATCTTAAGATGCTCCCAATATGGAAGGTCATAAAAGATAGATTTCCTTTTCATCCCAATGGGAAATTTCTCAACATAGGTGTTGAAGAAATCTGGATCATCGAACTTAGGCTCCCCATTTGAATCGAACATTTCTGTGAACTCCTTCTCCTTCTCTCTCTCATATGCTCTAAGCCATTCAGCTAGTGCCATTATTGGAGGCCTTTGGGTTCTTTATCATTTACCATTGAAAGCAGATGCTGCTCTTCTGTAAGGGTTTTGTTCTGGTAGGAATATCCTGGAGCAATCATACACTAGCTTTCGTAGGTCCTTGGACCATCTAGCTTTTAGAGAAGGTCCACAACATTTACATCCAAAATACCCTTTTGTTACAAGACCTGTGAGATTATATTTGTATACATTAATTAATATGCATGGCACGTTAAAGAATATCATGAAGATCAGAACAAATAATATTACAACAAATTAAATAACTAATATGTGAAAGAATATTGTTACATTATATATAAACAAATCAATAAAGTAAACATGTAATTTACCAGAGCAAACTCCTAAGCCTGGATAATCATGTGCCGTGTAAGCACAAATTCCATACAACGTAAACCTCCTCTCTGCTGTGATGGGTCTTGATACATTGTATACATTTATCCCATCCCGTAATTCCTTCAATTCATCTACTAGTGGTTGTAAGTAGACATCCTTATTCTTCACTTGTCTTCTACGAGGGACTATGAGAGCCAACATAAGATGTTCATTCTTCACGGACAACCATGGGGGGATATTATTATTGATCACTACTACAGGCCAAATAGAATAGTTGGTGTTCTGGAGGGAATATGGGTTGACACCATCCATGGCTATGCTGAGTCATAGAATTCGTACTTCATTCTTGAATTTTTCGAGCCATGTATCCTCTATATGCTTCATGGCTATTGAATCAGTTGGTATTCGCATAACTCCCAACTCACTTCTATTTGAGGCATGCCATCCCTGAAACATATCTAATTCTTTGCAACGAAAGAGCCTTTGAATCCTTGGGATTATAAGCATGTGCCTCAATATCTTAAAAGAAGGACCAGTACGTGATTTACCCTTCTTTTTTTATTTATCATACCTGTCATGCCCACATTTCAAACACATTTCTTTGTCTACATATTCTCCTCTATATAGAATACAATCATTTGGACATGCATGATATGATATGTACTCAACAACCAACATTTTCAACAATTTTTTTGCCTCCTCACAGCTACCGGGCAAGACATTATCACTCAGAAGAACCTTATCTTTAAATAACCTGTAGTTGGTGATCATGGAAAACTATATTAATAAATGTACATTAATGTCGATATAATTATTAACGTTCATAAAATTTAACATTTGTAATTTCTATTGTAGTGTACTGATTATATTTCAAATTTATATATAAGGGAAGTACTTTATGTTAAATTACCTCAAAAGTTCCGAGAAACATGCATTCGACAAGCAAAACTTTGCTTTCAAGTTGTACAGTAACATCGTTGTCCCCAACTGGGTATACTTTGATTGACCGTCGGGTCTAAAGAGAGGGTGGTGGAAGAAAATTTAAGGCTTTTGAAAAAGGTGTCAGCGATATGAGCATCATCCCCTAGCTGATCATCATTTTGGAATGCATCTAACAACATTGTCTCCATGGCAGTCGTATCCCTTAAGTAATCATCCATACCAACCTCTATTTGATTGTCTCCATTGCCAGCTTGTGAAGAAAACACTGTTACCGATGAAATAGGTAACCTGACCTCAAAACAGGAACTCTAGCCCAAAAAGACTCAAAAAACATGAAAAAACACCCCAAAAACAAAAAGTGTGTATTCCAGAACGCACTTCGTTTTTTTTTAAGGTCAAATTTCAACATTTTATAAAATTATGGTAAAAACAAAATTGTTTCTTGAAAAAAGGATTGAAAAAACACCCCAAAAACAAAAAGTGTGTATTCTAGAACGCACTTCGTTTTTTTTTAAGGTCAAATTTCCACATTTTATAAAATTATGGTAAAAACAAAATTGTTTCTTGAAAAAAAGATTGAAAAAACACCCTTAAAACAAAACCAGTTGATGCTGGAATAACAAAAAAAAAAATTGTGTCATACTTTTGGCATTTTTAAAAATAGAAGTAACATTTTTTAATTTTTAAAATTCAAAAATTTAAAAAAAACCTAAAATTTAAGAAAAAAAATAAATTTAAAAAATAAAAACATTTAAAAGCTTAAAATTTAAAAATATATGAAGATAAAAAAAATAAAAAATAAAAACAGAATAAAAATTTTAATTCAAACATTAAAAAAAAATCTAAAATTTAAGGAAAAAAAATAAACAAAAAAATTTTAAGATTAAAATTTAAAAAAATATAGAAATTAAAAAATATATATATTAAAAAAAAAAAAAAAGCTTAAAAAAAGAAGGAAATTATAAAAAAATAAATATAGAAATTAAATTTAAAAAAGAAAAAGAAAATGCTTATTAAATTTAAAAATAAATAAATAAATAAATAATTTAAAACAAAAAATTAAATTTAAGGAAATATATTAAATTTTAATAAATTTAAAAACTTAAAATAAAAATATTTAAAAAAAAACACATTATTTAAATTAAAAGTAAAAAAATTAAAAATTAATTAAAAATAAAAAATAAAAATAAAATACAATGAAAATATTAAATTTAAAACAATATATATTAAAAAAACAAATAACCTATAAAAAATAAATTAAATTTAAATTATAAAAAATAAAATATATATATGAACTTAAATTAAAATATGTATATATATCAGATTTTATTAAATTAAAAAAAAAAAATATTAAAATAACAAATTAAATTTAAAAACAAAAATATTAAATTTTAATAAATAAACAAATAAATTTTGAAAGAAAAATTAAATTTAAAAAAAAAAAACAAAACAAAACATTGTTAAAATAAAAACTTTAAAAATCAATTAAAAATGGAAAATTGAAAAAAAAAAAAAAAAAATTTAAAAAAAAATAATAATATTAAATTAAAAAAAAAAATTAAAAACAAATTAATTTTAAAAAATTAAGTTTAATTAAAAAAAATCTAATTTTAAATACACAATTTTAATTGAAATATAAAAATATAAAAATTTTATGTTATTAAGAAAAAAAATTAATAAAAAAGTAAAACATTTAAAAAACAATATTAAATTCAAATAAATTTAAAAAAAAATACAAAATTTATTAAATTCTATAAAATAATAAAGAAAATTTATGAAATTAAAAAAAAAAAATCAATTAAATAAAAAAAGAAGCAAAATTTAATAAAAATTACTAACAAAATAAATAAATAAATAAATTTTAAACAAAAAAAAAAAAAAATTTACAAAAAATAAAAACAAAATTAAAAAAAAAAAAACAAAACAAATTATATTTTATATAAAAAAATTGAATTAAAAAAAAAAATTATATTTTTTGAAAAAAAAAAAAATTTTTTAAAAAATCAATTTAAAAAAAAAAAATTTAAAAAATTAAAAAAAAAAAAAATGCCCCCCGCCCGCACACCGGCCGGCCTACGCCGCCGCCCGGGCGGGGAGGGCCGGGTGGGGCCGCCCCCACCACCACCACCGCCGCTTTTTTTTTTTAATTTTTTTTTTTTAAATTGTTTTTTTTAATTTTTTTTTTTTTAATTTGATTTTTTTTAATTTTTTTTTTTTTTCAAAATTTTTTATTTTTTTTTTAATTTAATTTTTTTATTTAAAATATAAATTGCTTTGTTTTTTTTTTAATTTTGTTTTTATTTTTTTTAAATTTTATTATTATTATTATTATTTTTTTAATTTTTAATATATATGTATATTTTTTATTTGATTTTATTTTTATTTTTTATTTTTATTTTTTTTTTTAATTTTTAATATTTTTATTTTAATTTTAATTTTTTTAATTTTTTTTTAATTTCAAAAGATTTAATTTTTTTTTTTATTCAATTTTTTTTATCTTAAATTCAATTTGTTTAATTTTTTTTTAATTTTCTTTTAGTTTTATATTTAATATTATAGATTACTTATTTTTTAAAATTTAAAATTTAAAATTTATTTATTAAATCTTTTAAATTTTAATCAAAATTAATTGTTTTTTTTAATTTTTTAGTTTATTTAGTTTTTCATTTTTAAAATCTATAAATTGTTTCATTAAAAAAAAAAAGCACTTAATTTATGTGTATTTGTTTTTTAATTATTTGCATGTGGTTTTTTTCATTTTTTTTGTTTTTTTTATTTTTTTTTCTTTTTCAATTTAAATTTTTTTTTTTAATTTGTTTTTTTTGTTAATTTTAAAATTTGTATTTTTTTTCTTATTATTATTTTTTTTTTAATTTAAATTTTTAAATTTATTTATTTTTATTTCTTTATTTTTTTTTTAATCTAAATTTTAATTTTGTAATTTTAATTATTTTTAAATTTTTAATATGGTTTTTTTTAATAAGTTAGAAAAAAATGTTTTTGATGTTTTTTTTTTAATTTTTTTGGTCAATTTTTGTTTTTTTTCTTTAAATTATGTGTTTTTTTTTCAAATTTTGTCATTTCCTTTGATATAATTTTCAAATATTTTTGTTTTTATTTATTTATTTTTGTTTAAATTTTTTATTTTTACGAGCTATTTTTGTTTTTTTTTACATTTTTATTGGGTTTTTTTTATTGTTTTTATATATTTTTTTTATCTAAGTTTTGTGTTTTATTACCAACATGAAAATCACCACTCTAAAAAAAAAAGTTTATGCAGCATCAATACATTTCAAAATTAGCATAAAAATCACCACTCTAAAAAAAAAAAAATTGATGCAGCATCAATACGTTTCAAAATTAGCATGAAAATCACCGCTCTAAAAAAAAAAAGTTGATGCTGCATCAATATATTTCAAAATTAACATGAAATTCACTAACATTTTAAAACAAATCTTCATACTTCATAAATAAAAATATTAGAGTGTCAAAAATGTGCACCAAAAAAAAAAAAATGGCGATTCTGCATCACCACTTTTCAAAATCGAGTGCTTTTTATGCTACCAAAAAAAAGTAGGTAACATTGCGGTTACCTATTTCATCGGTAACATTGTTAGAACTACTATTGATGTAGTCATTCCTAATTGGTGAATCTAGACGTAGCGAGAATTGAATCGGTGGTTGATTCAACCATTCTTGGTATCGTTCCTCTCCGATTTTTTCTCTTAATTCAGTGTTCTCTCGATTTGACATTTTCGTGGGGTGCAACGGAAGATGGTAGGTAGGTCATTCATCATCACTAGAATCCTAATAATTAAAAAAAAAAAAAAAATTGAACATGATTAGTACAAAATATTATGATATCAATTAGTAACCACGTTGACAATATTGCATGATTATAAATTGGTTTGACGTTGAAATAATTACATATTAATCAATATATATACCAAACAGTTATAATTATAATTACCATCATTGTCCCGGGATTGTGGCTAGAAGATGCAATATTGTTACAATTGGCAGGGTGAAGCGGCTGTCCATTTTCATCTACCAAATGCGTCTTACGGTATGCAGCACCTAATAAGAACTTTCGATGTTTTGGAGCAGTACTTTGAATATAATTTTGTGCATCTGAACTCGATGATGAATATGCATGAACCTACAAATTTGTATACATTATAAATTTAATTAAGTTGTGCATGATTGACTACATGGATAAAAAACATACATAAATTCAATTAGATAGTGAAAAATTAAAACAAATCTGAAGTAAATATTACGTCTCCACATGGATAGGGAGAACTCCGCGATGGACTTTAAGAAATATTATGGAACGAGCTGGAATTTGAATAATTGTCCATTTCATATAATATATGATATTTTCTCCCTACATTTGAGAAAAACAACTATAAACTTTGGTGCACAAACCTAAATGTAATTCCAGTGCATACTGTTCAGATAACCGCACCGGCCAGTTCTTTATTTTGCGCGTCGGTACGCTTTTGTAACAAGTAGCATCGGTGCGGTTGAATTAAACGACGCACCGGTAAACGAATAACCGCAATTAAAAAAAAAAGTGCAACCCTTTTCTTTAAGTAAAAAAAAAAAACGGTAAATTGAAAATTGGGTGGCAAAATATTTTCGAAAATATAATTTCATAAAAAATTTCTTTAAATACTAAACACTTCAGTATTTCACTATTTTTGCAAAAAAATTCAGCCAAAGATTTGTAGGATACATACTTGGAGAAAACAGAGCATGAGAGCATTGTGGAGCAGGGAAACACGTTTGAACAAAAGTATTCAAACAATCTGAATTCCAAACCTCTGGTAATTCAAACCCTGTACCATAGAATTTTAAACGACGTGAGTAAAGTTTATTGGTTTTTTGTACTTTTTTCTGCAGTTTTTTTCATGCAGTGAAATAAAAAATTAATGTCTATTGTTTTGTTTTATTTTTTCTCTAGTTTTTTATGAAGTAAAATACAAAATCAAATCTTATTATTTTTTTAACTTTTTGTTTTTGCAGTTTTTTACCTTTTCTGCAGTTTGCAGAAACAAAAATAAAAAAAGAAATCAATTTTTAGAAACAAAACCCTAGATTATTTTTGTTTCTGCCATTTTTTATCCCTCTTTCTTTCCAATTTAGATTTATAGGGTTTCTGTACTCATAAGAAATCCAACCCACGGGACGACTTGCATAGTCGGATCCCAATCCATGTTGGTCCTTGCGTCAATCTTAAAAAATATATAGATTTTTTTTCGCCGATGCATCCTGCGTAACATTGCGCACCGGTGCGCCTGGTTATACCAGCGCATTGTTGAAGTACAATGATAAAAAATAAAAAAATAAAACATTTTTTTATCAGTGCGCCATTTGTAACATATGGCACCGGTGCACTATTACATTATGGAGCACCACAAAACGTGTTGTTTTGGAAAAAAAATCATTTTACAAACATACCCTACATTATTTTTGTTTCTGCCCTTTCTTCTCCCACTTGCTGTGATTTCAAAATTAGGTTTTTCAATTTATATTTATAGGGTTTGTATTGCTAAATATAAGCCTAATACATGCAACCAACGGGAGGATCTGCATAGTCAAATCTCAATCCATGTCGGCCCTTGCGTCAATATTAAGAAAAGACATTTTTTTTTCATTGGTGCCCCCTTCGTAACATAGTGCACCGGTGCGCTTTGTTATACAAGCGCACCGTGAAAGTACAGTGATAAAAAATTAAAAAAACAAATTATGTTTTTATCAATGCGCCATATGTAACATATGGCACCAGTGCACTATTACATTATGGCGCACCACACAATGTGCTATTTTGAAAAAAAAACCATTTTACAAACATACCCTACATTATTTTTGTTTCTGCCCCGTCTTCTCCCACTTGCTGTGATTTCAGAATTAGGGCTTTTCAATTTATATTTATAGGGTTTATATTTCTAAATATAAACCTAAGACATCCAACGAACGGGTTGACCTACATAGTCGGATTCGAATCTATGTCGGCCCTTGCGTAAATAAAATAAAATAAAATAAAAAGAAAAAAAATCGGTGCGTCCTGTCTGAAAGAGTGCACTGAGGCGCTCTATTATCACAGCGCACCGCGAAATTACTGTCATAAAAAATTAGAAAAATATGCAGTCGGTATGCTACTTCATTATGACGCACTATGAACATTCAGTTTCGAAAAAAGAAAAAAAAAACTTTCAAAAAATACGAACCTTACTTTCTTTTTGTTTCTCCCCTTTCTTCTTCTTCTTTTTGTGATTCAGAATTAGGACTTTTCAATTTAGATTTATAGGGTTTGTATTGTTAAATATAGACCTAAGACATGCGACCGACGGGACGATTAGCATAGTCGTATCCTAATCCATGTCGGCCTTGGAATGATTTAAAAAAAAAAATAGATTTTTTATGGTGCGCCCTACGTAAGGTAGTGCACCGGTGCTCTATTGTGTACAAGAGCACCAAATAAGTAATGTGAAAAAAATAAGATTTTTTTAACGGTGTGCCATATGTAAAATATAGCACCGATTTCTGCTAAAAAAACTAACACTGGACTATTTTTATTATTTTTATGATGGTTAACCGGTGTGGTCATTTACATGTAATGCACTGGGGTTTCTTGTTGACATAGAGCACCGTATGGTGTATTATACTATTTTTGCAGTGCATGGGAAATACATACACGCACCGACGTCGGTGCGTTCACCTTGAAAGGCGCACCGGTTTTTTGAAAGAAAAAAAAAATTCAGAAATTGACAGTTTATTTAAAAATATATTATTGACTGATATGATACAAGTTTGATATTGTTAAAAAATGACTGACAAGAGATCAAGTAACAAAAATATTGATAACACATCAAGAAAAGCAAAAAAGGCAAGTTCTTTGTAAATTTTTAACAAAAAAATTATTTTTGAACTATATGTAAGTTTAAATAATATGTATTGTTTAATGTGTATCATGCAGAGCCACAAAATGACGAAGCTCGATAAGATTATTTCTGATCTAGGACCATAAGAACGTATAAGCTTGATGGAAAAATTGCAAAAGGATGAATCATATGAATGAAAAAATACTATCGATCCAATATGAGTTTCTTTTTTTAGTTTTCATTTATAATATAATTAAAATTATTAGATAACAGGTGTGAAAAAGTCTATTAATTCACCTCTGTTTCATGTTCTACAGGGACCAACAACTCAGAAAATGAATGTTGTTCTAAGAAAAGAAAAACAATCGAACATGCAAATGAAAATGAATTGCTCCTTAGCTCATCTGGAGTGGTGTTGGAGGTTAACGAAAGGGGGAAAAACTTTTACAAATGTTTAAGGGATCTAGTGGAATGAATGTATAGACGTTCTTTCCACTTACAATACAAAAACCAATCCAATGATTCCAAGAACCAGATTTTATGTAAACTACAGGAAGATTTTCCAGAGAATTGGTCAATGATACATGTCATACTTTTAATATCAAAAACGTACAACAACAAAAAAAAAGAATGAAAAATTAATATTCCTTTAGATGTTTGTCTAGAATTATTTATAAATATCACTTTTGTTATACTTACTTTTCATATATCAATATAAAAATTAAATAGTTTATTGTCTTGTTACATTTTCAGGAAGATTACGAAAATCTCAAAAGATGAACGAGCTGATATCAGAAATATGCCAGTAGGAATGTCCAAAAAAGTGTACAAGGAGATGGTCAAAGAAATGGAAAAAATTGCATCGCAGGAGGAGCCATCTCAACAACAACGTGCTTCAAATGTAATATGTAATCATTGAATTTTTTTATCATTAGGTAAAATAAATAACAATTTAGCATTAAATATTAATTTTCAAGTATTTTCTTGCAGAAAAGAAAAGAAAATGGAACCGATTCAGCACATAAAACAGGATGACAAGGAAGAAAAGGATTGATATCTAAGTTTGTGAGTAATTGTTACTTCCTTATAACAAATTAACTAGATTTCATTTTTGTATTTTTAAGTTGTTTTATAAAAATCATCATTGAATGTCTCCAAACAGGTGCTAACATACAAAGAAGAACCATCAAAGGAATTGATTGAAATTGGTTTACATATGGGTTGTGCGTATATGTTGGCGTATCAGAACTTAATTGTGGAATTTGTAATCATCTATCGATCTTGTTTTACTTAGCTACGTCTATAATTAATAGAAAAAAATATATATATTTTATATTAAATATATGATTTCTTATTGGGTATAAAACTTGTAGGAAACATAGTTTGGCACTGTGCCAACAGATCAAATCTTGAAAGATGGCATGTTATATGGTTTTGAAAGAATTTCTATAGTTTATGAGTCAATTGTTGCATTGGTACGTCATTTCTTTTCGATTTACATTGATGTATATTATTTAATATTGTAATTTTCATTATTCTCACCAATGTAGATACACTCATTACAGTTTATTTTTATGTTTGTAGATGGAAGAAGGTGAAGAAGAAGAAAACAATCAACGTCGTGAACAAAACATTTTTTACAATAACCCCAAGTCATGGAAGTAGCTCTAGCAGTGATAGCAGTTCAAGCGAAGAATGATGATCACTATGTTTGGATATAAAAGCAAGGCGTTGTACTATTTTTGGAAAAATGTCTATGAAATCAGACATTTTCTTTAATGTAATGGACATAGTGTCCCAATTGAAAGATAAATGGATAGCAATAACTGTTTCATTTTGTATCGCAAAAAATCTCTTATATATATATAATAAATGTTTCAATCTATTCTATTGCGTTCTCTATTGTCGCTATTGCACTCTCCATTGTCATTCTCAAATGTAGTAATAAAAATTTAATTTATATGAATATTGTTATAACATATATATGTGTCGACTTTTGATGAATAATGAATTTTTAAAAACCACAATAATTATGATATGATATAACAAATTAATCTAAAAATCACATTCAAATCCATTATTAAAAATTTAATTAATATGAATATTGTTATAATATGTGTCGATTTTTATGAATAATGAATTTAAAACAATCACAATAATTTCACTGCCACAGGTCGATGTTTCTAAAAAATACAAAATGAAAACCGGTGCGCTTGTATTATTAAGTGCGCCGATGCGTTTATACTACCTATCGGGACCACACAAATACCAAAACTAGTTAGAAATATCGAGGCGTTTGTGCGGTATGGCGCTCCGGTGCGTTTATGTATCTATACACACCGGTGTCGTTTTACCACCTATGAGCACTGCACGAATACCGATACCAATTATAAATTGCGGTGCGTCTGTGTGATAATATGCACCGGAGCGTCTTTTCTGTCTATACGCACCGGTGCATTTGGATGACCAATAGGCACCACACGAATACTGATACCAATTACAAATCTCGGTGCATTTGTGTGATAGTACGCACCAGGGCATTTATGTGTCAATAAGCATCAGTGCATTTGTATGAAATATTTTCACCGCACGAATACCGATACCAATTGTAAACCTTGGTGCATTTGTGTGATACGATGCACCGGGGCATTTATATAAGCATACACACCGGCGCTTTTATACGACCTATGGGCACCGCTCAAATCCCAAGACCAATTAGAACGGCCCTGTGCATTGTATCACCAACACCAGGCCCATTTATGTTATTTTCCTTAACGGCCCGGTGCATTCTCCTTTGACTGCCCTGGTGCGCTATCTACCGATACGCACTGGTGCATTAAAACATGATAAGAGCACCGATGAAAAAACGTCCTTAATAACCTCCGGCCGCCCTTTTTTTATTTGTGTTGAATTTCTGTTAAAATCTCCGCCAAAACCTCCGTTACCAGAAATAGATGTGGTAGCATATGTTTTTTTGACAATTTTGGCCAATTTTATAACACTAAAAACCTCCTTTATAACCTCCGCTAGAGGGTCTTTTCCTTGTAGTGCCTCATGGTACTGGAATATGATGTTTCTAAGTGAACTTCCTGGATGATGATTTGTCGTTGATAGGAAGCCACTTTATTGTGAAACGAAAGTTACTGTTTTTGGAGACAAAGGATGACTTGATATAGCAATGTTTAGGGATGACTTTCATGAGAATGAAGGTTTATGAGTATTGTTGAAGGATGAGTATTCACTGGATGACTTCTCTTGAATATATCGGCGACACTGAGATGAGTTGGAAACATTGACCCAAAACCGAAGTGAAGGTAGGATGAACCATAGATATGAATGAACTGTCAAGAAGATTACCCAACCCAAACAATCATGGTGATAGAGTGAAGTGTCATGTTCAAGAGCGACCTGCTACCATAAAAAGTTTTGTTCACTTTCCAAAATTTTCCCCAGTCATTTGTCGACTAATACCTCTTTATTTTTTAACAAGCTTGAGGAGGATAACATATGCTTGATCTATAATTCAACCCTTTGGGAGAACAATGTATCGCTATTTAATAATTTAACGAGTCTAACAATGAATGAAACTCGATTCTCTCCATGATCGACAAGCCCATCGATATTTTATGTTTTAACGAGCCTAACGACAGTGACAGCCTGGTCCTTTTTCATATTTAAAGAGTTTGAAAAAGAGGATGAAAGAAAACTCCATAAGTACTTTTTCGTAAAGTTGTCGCTCAGATCCGAAAAAGTGTAAAATAATATCTGAGAGAACCTCTTTAGTCATGTTTGACCAAGGTATTCATTTTTTGTAAATAATCTATCTTAGTCCAAAAAAGGGTTAAACTTATACTGAGTAGATATCAATTCATTTACTTTTACGAGCTCGAAAAGACAAGTGCTCGGTAATATTTTCACATTATCAGAGCTTGAAATGAGTTGAAATAAGACTCCGGGGGTTCCTTTTCACTGTTATTGAAGCTCAAAAAAGAGATAAAAGTGTGCTTCAAGTCCTTTTTCGTTTTTAACAAAGCTCAAAAAATAAGGATAAAAACTATGCTTTGTGGTCAAATCATTCTTGAAATAAATATGCATGACTAATCTGTTCATCTATTGTAAAACCTACTCAAAACAACATCAAATGGATTAAAAATACCTGTTTCATAATAAAAATATAATAAAACCATAGTCATAGCAATAAATATTCATTGCAAACAATTAAATGACTAAATAAAAAGGGTTTTACTATTCATTTTTACCATTCAATAGTTACCATTTGCATTTTGGAGCTCTGAACCTGTGTTTTCCCCGAACTTCAATAGCTGATTGCGATCGATTCTGTGGACGGTTTTCATTTTTGTTTGATCCAAGTTAGTGCCATGAACCTTCTCTTTCTTTCAGTAATCATTTCATTTCCTTTCACTGCAAATTTTTAGGGTTTTGAGCCCCTTAGGGTAAATTTTGCTTCCAAAAATGGTAACACACCCTTGAACATCGAAAGGTGTGTTTCATAGCAGCTAAAATGAAGGCTAGCTGCATATACAACGCACTGTCTCTTGTTCATGGTTGCGTTGGGTGAAATCTTCATTTTTTATTTTTTCACTATGCCCAAAATTTGTCCAATTTTTTGCATTGAATGGATTCTAATGGTTCTTATGGTTGTATTTCAGGTTTTCATTGGACTATAATGATGATTACCTAGAGAGAAAGAGATCATGAAGAATAGAATATGATTTCCCTAAATGATCTGGGTACAGTAAGAGCCTTGAGAGATTGTGGCTTGTTAAAGTACTTCCGTTTGTCAGGGATGAGGCAACAGATAGAACAGTTGGAGTTCCTAGTTTGAGCATGGGATCCAGATATCGAGGCATTTCACATTAAGAACCAAGTGGTTTCTATAACAATTGAGGATGTATATTTTTCTCACAGGTTTTTCGAGGAGAGGCTTGCCTATTTCACTTTCAGGGTCTGCTCTTGGAGGAGAGACTGTGAAAGATTATGTTTTGCAACATTGCTATCCAGGGGAAAAGCCAAGAAAATATGGGAAGATAAACATCTGGGATGTTAAAGATTTTCCTTTGAGAACCATCCTTTTCACGATCGTAAAACTTGTTGGCACCGTTACACTACATGTAGCGAATAGATCGTATATGCAGTATGTGCTAGAGTGCATGGAGCCAACAGTATTCAACTAGTCTGAAGCTGTACTTTCTCAAATAAAATAACAACTGAACAAGGCAAAGGGAGGAAGGAATAAAATTTTCAATTATGGTTTGATCCTTATCTCATTTTCCTTAGAGCGGATTCCACTGATGCAACCACAGCATGTGACACTGGGTGTGTCTAATCCTATAGATCCGAGGATGCAGAGTTGGGTAGAACTAATGGGTAGGTATACAGGCCAATCTACCATTGTGTTCTCGACTACTTTCTTTGCCTGGTTCAAGCGACAGGTTGTCGCCATCGATGAGTATGCATACGCGGGCATTGATTTCCGACGAGATCCAGATTTAGCTTTACAAGAAGGCGCTCAGTGGGGTGCAATAGGTAAGAATTTTTTGACCATGTTTTTTATTTTTCTAAGGTTTATAGAATGTTTTTGTATTTTTTATGTTTTCCCAAGACTAAACTAAATGTTTGATGTAATGCAGATGTTTGTCGATTTCAACCGATGGAGGAACCAGAGCATGGAGCAGATGAGCCAGCAGAGAGGGTTGTCGAGAGAGCAGTCCTTCAGGATTTAGACATCGCTGAGACTCTATCTAAGCTTCGGCAACACATAGAGGGGTTGACCTTTGGGATTCCGGATTTCCGGATCGAAGAGTTAACCATGCGACTGCAGCGTCACACTATAGGTGTTCCTAACTGTTGGATGCGGTTACTGTGTATGATAGCTAGATCTATAGCATGTTACCACAAGCACCACTAGTTTACTTTTGACATGTTGCATACATTTTGAGGTCAGATGACCAATGTGTCTTGGGCACAAATTTTTGTAAAAACCTATAACTATCTATCTATTTGATTTCAGTGTTTTCCTATGTTTATTATGCAATCCTATTCAATGATGTGAATGTTTTATTTACATGTGTTGCAAATGTCTATCTAAAACTTGATTAGCCAAAGAATTAGTTAATGTGTTCAAATTTCTGGAAATGTGTTGATATTGAATAAAATCAAAGTGTCTTTCCAAAAGTCGAACTCTTAGGAACAATCGATGTAGCGTTGGATTTCTAACAGAGTAAACACTAGTAAGTTGTAATACCACAAGTTGTGAGTCTAACCTTATGATAATGCAGTTAATACCATATGAAATGGCTTCAGAGAGAATTTCGATCAATGCGCTATACTCAGCGATATTTTTTGTCGATCTACCAATACAAACCCCTTGAAAACTCACTAACTCGTTGTTCGGAGCGAAAATGGCCCACGCTGCAGAGGATAGATCTGCATACTATGACTAGCACCATCATCATATCCAAAAAAAAGTTCCAAAGATTCATACATCTGTGATGAAATGTAAAGTGGATTACTAACGTCAAGAAAACTTTAAAAAACAAACTAAGACAGTGAATGCAAATCAAAAGCATATATATACAATATAATACAAAAAATCACTACGCTCATGATTAAGCATAGTAACGTTTCATATACAACCCATTTATGGGTTGCGCCAATGGAATTCCATCATGATCAACTAACTCATAGGCACCCT
The DNA here is from genome assembly GCA_034641835.2 of Pinus albicaulis. Classification (NCBI taxonomy): domain Eukaryota; kingdom Viridiplantae; phylum Streptophyta; class Pinopsida; order Pinales; family Pinaceae; genus Pinus; species Pinus albicaulis. Next base: position 679,722,161 of record CM076577.1, read on the forward strand.
TAGCCAGAACTATTTTGACAATATAGGGGACATGCCATAATGGATCAAACTTCCCTGTACCTATTACATCAACTTCTTGATCATAAATAAGGACCAAGTCGCCCTCTGAGAAAATGTGAGGCTGGACATTTTTGTCATATTGTGCCTTTATACATCTCTTATGTGCTTCATTGGCCAATTGGGCTTCACGACGTGTTTCATCAAGATGGATGAGGTTAAAAAGACACGCTTCTTCTTCTGAGGTGTTAGGTAACAAGTTTATTGCAATTTTTAACGATGGTATTTCACATTGGATTGGCAAGATAGCTTCTAGACCATACACCAATTTAAAGGGAGTAAATCCATTTATGTTTCTCACCGAGGTTCGGTATGCCCACAAGGCCGAGTATAGGATCAAATGCCAGTTTCTTTTACGAACTCCTATCATCCGTTGAAGCATACGTTTAAGAATTTTGTTGATAGCCTCAACTTGTCAATTTGATTGTGGATAATAAAGAGTAGAATTATCATGTGACAATCCTAACTTGGCAGTCAATTCAGCAATCATGTGGTTGCGAAAATGCTTCCCATGATCTGTAACTATAGCCTGCGGGACCCCAAACCATGCAATAACATGATTAAAGAAAAACAATGCAGCTATCTGTCCTTTGTTGTTGAATGTAGGCATCACTTTGGTGCATTTGGTAAAGTAGTCTATTGCAACAATAATATAACCATGCCCCCCAGACGAACGAGGGTTACTGATGCCAGGATACTGGGTTAGACAGATCCTAGCATATAAAAACTCGAGTGCTTCTTTCTCTCATTAAAATCTCATCTAATTCTTCATTAAACAAAACATTTGATATTGCTCAAAGCGTATATAAATAAAATAGAGCTTATACAAATAAAAAATGCTGATATGTTATAAGCATAATAAAAATTACAAACTCCAACATCTCGCCAAATATTATAATAATTGGCCTTTCGGCTCTCGGCCCTTTACAAAAATTTCTCAACCCATTCCTCACTCTCTCTGTATTTCTCAATTTCTCACTTGTTTTCATCCTCACACAATCCTCCTATTTATACATAAATATGAATTTATTGCACTCCATAATTTCCTCCACACAAATCTCAACTAAAATCTAAATTAGATTTATCTTTTTTTGTACCCAACTAAGTCCTGTTTATGGAATTCCTAATCCCTAGATTATCTACCTAATTCAACTCCACTCATATCCTTAATTTATTAAAGGAATATTTACAATAGTCCTCACTTTACAATTTTCTCTCTTAATTTATTAAAATGAGAAAAATAATTAAAACACCTCACCCCATAAATTACACAAATGAATAATGAAAATTTAGCTTTGATTCTCCTGCATCAGACTCCCCATGTAGAGAATTTTCCATAGACTCTTGACTATGAGGTATGTTGCTTTTCTGTAACAATGCGACAGCCACAAGTCCTGATGACTTGCTCCCTCCAGGATTCCAAACTTTGTTCTTTCGTTGGTCCTTTGAAGTATCAGCTCGATTTGGTAACTCATCACTCACTCTGTCGATCGGATTCCATTGGCTTCTCCAACACTTTCTTTCGCCAATTCCTCAGAGTAATTCCTCTTTGTCTAATGCTTTCATCTCTAACTATGCTAAACACTCAACTTTCTGAAGCGAAGAATAATCAAGAGTTTCTTCTTGATCACAACTATAGTCTTTGATTACTTTATAGCAACAACTTTCTCGTCCATTGTTTTACCTGCATTCACCAACAAATTGTTAGTTTTAAAAATATAAGACCTTTCGGTCTCTTTTGATGCTTCAAGCACCAATCTCCCATCATCGACTTTCAAAATTTCAGTAGATCCTGTTTTGAACTGTTGGCTGCTTTCATCTTTATCCTGCTGGATCAATATTTTTGTCTCCTTTATGTCCCCATGGACATAACTTCTTTACTGCTCCTGATCTTTCATCTCAATGCCAAATAATTTCTGCTCAATTTCTCTGATTTCGACATTATATCCATTAATGTCGTTTTCTGTACCTACAGTTACATTATTATTTGAAAAGTTATAACATTCATTCAACTCTATAAATGTTAAAAACATTTCATTCCTATCATGCACAGTAACTGTAATCTCTTATGGATTAGATTCTACTAGCTTTAATTCTCCCCCAGGTTCCTTAAGCCATCGTTCCAAGAACTCGATTTCCATGTGAAATATTTTCAACACTTCATCACAACCTTCATTCCCAGCTTCATTCTTCTTCTGGCAATCTTCCTGAGTTATCGTGTTTTCTATTTCATCACACTGCAAAATTCCGTCAGCAATTCATTAAACAAATACATTTTTTTACCTCCTTGGAATATCTCTTTGGCATTTCCATTTTTCTTCTACTCCATAACATCTTCAACTGGTTGCATTACCCTAAACAAGAATTCATTGATGATTTCTTCCTGTTGCAACAAATTAGTACCTTCCTCCTCTGAAAGGAATTCTCAATCACACTTCACCTTAAGAGTTTCATTCATCTCTATGACAGTTCCATCAGACTGCTCACCATCTCTCGCACATCCTGCAAACATACATAAACTGTGAGATTTAAAAATTCAAGCCTTCATAGCCTCATCTACTACTCTCATCAACACATCTTTAGATTCTTCTGAACTACTCCAATAGTTCATGAGATCTTCCTCAACGATCTCTTCACCCAGAATTTCACCCTGTTCTAAGCCACCAATAGAAACATCAATTTCCAACTCAGCATCTCTGAGTTCTTCACACCTCATTTGGACACTTATCATATGCTCGAGCTTCCTTATATTTTTTTTCAGTTGTATGTTTACCTGTTGTTCCCTCTTTATGTGTAATCTCTTCCACTTCACTTTCTTCCTCATTGTCCAACCATGTGTCCGGTCTTTCATATTTCTCTACAACAACTCCATTAACAATTCAAGGTGAACTTTATCTCAGCCTTCTCCCACTCATAATATTCATCAGACAACTGTTCACATATGCCACTTACGTTGGCATTTTCCTTCTTCTTCCTTCTGCTACGGTCTTCATTAGATCTTTGGAAATGAATATCAATAGTCATCTTCTCCTCCTTTGTGAAATTCATTTCTTCACTTGTGGATTTCATTCAATCCTCCTTTCAGCAAGTCCTCACACTTGCCATTCAACAATGCAAGTTTTCTTCCGGCGCTTGACCTCTTTCGGTTCTCTGTCTTGGAATCAATCTTTGGAAACCCTCTTGCTTCACTTTGTTGCAAACAATACTTTAGTAACTCATGTGTTATAATGAAAAATTCTTTGGGTTTCGGTCTCTGCCAATCAAACCTTTGATTTAGCTTACGACTCTTTGACTTCAGACTTTACATCAACACTTCATTTTCGATAAAAATACTCAATCTTAACTCAAGCTATCCAAATTTTCATTTAACCCTAACATCAGTTCTGACTTCAGGGCTTGACCCAATAATTTAATAGTGGATATTTTGACTTAATTCAAGTTATACAATCCTTCAAAAAATATACACCCTTAATACATTTTAGGATGTAAAATCTTCACTTTCTTTCATACTCCATTATTATTATTTTCCCATTATAATTTCACATGATGCTTAAGTCTTTAATCGAAATGAAATCCATGTTTTGCAAGATTTATTAATGGTGAAAATAAATAAACCATTCACTTTTCAACAGTAAAAAACATCTTCTCGAAATGATGTATCATACCTTATGCTCCCTTTAAGGTTATTAACAAACCTTTCTTTTTGCAATCGCAACTCTCTCTGGAATCCACTCTTCTGTTTCATCTTCGTCACTGTGACTACTCACATGCCCTTCATACCATAATCTTGTCATTTTAGTGCAAAAATTTTCCAGCACTTTCATGCACCATACAACATCAATTCACATCTCTTCACCTATGTACAGAGAACATGTTTTCAACCTCTTTGGTGAATAATGTATAATTCATAAATTTTTTCCCTCCTGAATAACTCCTCCTTAAGTGATGCCACATGATGGTAAAATAAATATTCTACAACATCAAGAAATTGTGTTTTCAACCTTAACAAAAACCAAAAGAATTCTCCCACTCCAACTACAAGCTTTTGTCCAAAATGACAGCCAAAACTGCAAAGAATCCACATTATGCATAATAAACCCTCTCATAAAATTCATACTTCTTTTTATATCACCCAGGATAGTGCATTTTTCCTTCATTTTCCATTCATTTAAACAAAACTTAAATTTCTTTAAAGCTAGGTGATAAAACCTTATACCTCCGCATTGGGAAAATTTTCACTTTAATTTTGAACGACATGTTGACATATCAATCCCGCCAAAATACTTGTCTATAAATGGTTAGAAAATCAAACATATCAACATATAATATGCTTGCCCCACAATTTTACTTAACAGACCTTTCCAATTTTCTGCGCCCTTCTAATTTGTCCGAGTGAATCGACTCTCAGTCCATTAACTGGTCTCTTCACAAGCAAGATCTCCAAATGTGCTTACACATTTCTGTCCATGCGAATTGCAAATTTGCAATTTCAGTTTTACTACTCCCCGCCTTTAATTATCACAGATCATGATTGTGCTTGCAATCATTGAGATCTCCACCAATCTCTTTCTCTCCTATTTTTGCAAATAAATCTCTACCCAGCAACTTTGCAACATAAACCTTTCCCGGCAACCAATTTTAGAAACCTTCAAAGTATGCACAATCTCCCCTCTTAGCTTAATCCAAGTTCTCTCATCTCAATCTCTTCAATTTCAATTTCTTGCTTTGAAAACATGAAATCGTAATGTAACCGAATATCCTTTCAAGATTACATTCTCCATAAAAAACGTACATGAATTATTTGCAAAAAATTTACCTCAATCAATCCTAGTGACCTTTTCTTATGCTGGAAGGTGGTACTGTGGAAATACTGGATCCATACCTTGCATATTCCACTTGAGCCACACCTCTTTCAAAAGCCCCACACATGCTTTTTTTTAAGTGTATTTATACGACTGGCTTCCAAACATTCATGTAGAAAACACGATTTCCACTTCAAAATTTAGTATACTAAAATGTTCAATTTTACTAATACCCGGTCTACTCTTAAAAATGATGGAATTGATTCATTTTTCACCACTTAGTATGTAATTCCAAATTCCACTCTATTAATGCATATAATAATGAAATATTGCAGCTTTATGTAAATTCCATTCTATATGATCGATGGGTCCTTAAAGGACCATCGTTATGCATATAATAATAACATAATTGAAAGTTGTATTTGGAATTCATTAAAAAAATTTAACTCTATCTTCATTACTGAATCCACCGTAACCAACGCCATCATTAACCAATTTATGCTGCCCAATAAAAAGACTCCAATCATCGTATACAAATGCATGTAATATATGTAAAGGCTCAAGTAAATTTATGCAAGGATGTTGACTACCGATGCCGCGGATTTGGATATAATACCGATGGCTTTTACGACCAAATTTCACACCCTTGGCTGCATGAGCTGACAGTTACACAACTTGTAGCCTGTGCACGTATGCCATGACATATATTAATTTCCACACAGTTCTGCAACATGGCTCCTCCCAGGAGAGTTTTGCATCAATGTCGAGGTTTCAATGCTTCTCTTTTCTAATCTTAATGCAATTAGCATACCGTTGCAATGCCAGCAACGAGAGACGTCAGGATAGAGAGAAGAAATTCCATACGTCATTTATTTGCGTTACTAGAAATATTCCGGTATATAAAAACCATGGTAATAAACATGGCATCACCTCCCTTTGATTTACAGTTGGTGTAATCGGTCTACACCATTGCTAGAGATACACATCCCAACACACTCTTCGATCGGAGCTTTAGTGTTGTTTTTCCGTGAATGTCATCCCAGCGTACAGGGTAACCCACCTGCTCCAACATCCTATGCTAGATGTTGCCCACGAGTTATAAAAGGTGTTGACTTTGCAACATTGCCTGCACCCTTACATAAGACTTCCTCCAATGCTTGCGTCCACACCTGATATGCCTTCATAATGCATCAAATCTTCCACAAAATGATCCACATTTCCACCATATCACTACAAACGTCCAATACTGACTTTATTCAATCCTCGAATATCGATGGAGTGAAACATATAAGGAGTTCAAATTTGATGTGGCAGGCTTTTGGTTGAGGTGTTTCAACACAAATATGTGGAGAAAAATATCGAATAAAATTTCCTGAGATCATACCTTTCAGATGCAACAATGTGAAGCCATTGGACGGCTGTAAAGCCACAGTCTATCTTATGTTATCTGCAGGCCCTGTAACACATCTTATTGCGCTACTTATCGAAATTGAAAAGGTTTGAGCCTCACAATATTTATAGCATCACACCAAGAAATCAAACAAAATAGCCTCAGCGTAGGAAAGACTCATCCCCAAAATCATCTCCTTGCTCTGAAACCAAATGATGCCAGGATAGTGGGTTAAATCAGATCCTAGCATATAAAAACTCGCGTGCGCTTCCAAAGCATTAATAATCTTATGTAATTCTTCATTAAAGAAAACACTAGATTCAACTCCAAATATACATAATGGAAAAGAGAGCCATACAAAAAAAAATGTTGATATATAATAATAAAAGAAATTTTGGGTCGAAGAAGATGATAAAGATGAGAAGCTCTGTTAGGGTTTACTTTCCCACAAGTTTGCAGAAACCCTAACGACCTTGCAGATCTGCTCAGCCTTGACGGCGCAAATTTGAAACACACATAGAATCTGGTAACTAGCCATGGCAACAAGTTCAGGGGGTTGGACGGCCAACCCCCCCTGCAAACAATGAAGACATCCGTGCTAATTCTGACCAAAATGTTGAAGCCACTGACAAAGAGCAGAGGACGGAAACACCTCAGACACCAACCACGCAAAATCGACAGGACGCGACAGCTCCCACATCCTCTAAAAAGACCCAATATCAACTTACCAAGCCATTGTATAAATGCTCGGATCCAGTACATGAGGGATCATGCCTTCATAGGAAAATTTATCGGCTTCTGGCCAACTGAAAAAGCTATGTAAGGATGGATCGCCTCCAAATGGAAGCCTCAGGGACACGTTACACTACATCTTGGACCGAAAGGCTTCTTCATCGCCGTCTTCAACTGCATTGAGGACCGAAATAAGGTTATGGATGAAGGAACCTACTTCTTCAACTCAACAGGGTTGTATCTCAGAAAATGGGTTGAAATATTCAACCCAGATAAAGAAAATTTCAACTGGGCACCAATATGGATACGCCTATACTCGCTGCCGCTTGAATACTGGGATGAAGACTCACTCCAGGAAATTGGTAGAGGATTAGGAGAGTTTATCAAGATAGCTGAAGAGACAAAACTCCACAGATACACCTCCTATGCAAGAATCTGTGTCTACATGCACTTGGAAAACACCCTGCCAGATGCAGTAAGTTTATATCATGATGATTTTGAATGGATTCAACCATTAGACTATGAACATGTTCCATTCAGATGTTGCAGGTGTCATGCTCATGTGCATTTGTTCAGAGATTTCCCTCTCAACTCTCAGTCTCTGAATAAGGAAGCCGAAGATAAATCGGAACCAGATGGCTTCATGAAGGTGCCCTCTCACAGAAAGCATAGTAAGAAGTCCTCAGCGGGAGGGAAGAAACTTACCCCCTCCTCCAACACTCCATCCACTAGTAACAGTTTTTCCATTCTATCCAATTCAGATCCTTCTTCTGAGACTAACCATATCTCCCCTGATCCATCCCCTAAACCCTCTATTCCCTCAGGCATTCCCGATAATCCCAACCCGATGTCAACTTAGAATGAGAAGCCTTCAAGTGAAGCCTCTGACCCCAAATCCCCTCCTGCAACTAAACTCCTAACCTGGAACCCCATCATCATGGATATTGACGATCCAAAGGCCAATCCTAAAACAACAAATGAGGAGATTCTTGGAAGAAACCAACCGAGTCTCATGGAAGAAGACTCAGAAGGTTTTGACCTTGGAGAGCTTGATATTCTAGGACTAGAAGATGCTTGTAGACGAAAGGATTTTGAAAAAATGAATCCACATCAAATTGACAAACTCGAAATGGTCCTAACGAAATTCCAACAGTAAAAGAAATTAGGCATTCAACTGGGTAGCCACTGGGATAGCCTGAAAGTCATAAAGGAATCTAAGAAGAGAGGTCGAAAACCAAATTGGCAGTGCACCATCACTTTAGGGGAAATTTTGGTGAACTCGGGACGATACCCCAAGCTAACACGGTTCTTTAAACCTCTTGCAAAGAGTTCCCCATGAATCTCATATCATGGAATGTCAGAGGGCTCAATAGTCCTGGAAAATACAAAATGATCAAAAACATGATTCAGAAAGAAAGACCTAATATTCTCTTTCTGCAAGAAACAAAATGTAACAGTGAAGCACTAGGATCAATCTTATCCAAAGCTTGGCCTAGCTGTAATTCGGTAGCAGTTGATGCCTCAGGTTCTTCAGGAGGACTCACGATAGCTTGGGATACTCAGAGTATAATGCTCGCAAATTTTCATGTAGCGCATAATCTCATATAGGTCACTTTTCATCCTATTGGAACAAATATACATGGGATCCTCTCAAATGTTTATTTTCCCCAAGACTGGTCCAGGAAAATAGGGCTTTTGAACACCATGGAAGTCGTAAATTCCAATAGAACTTATCCACTTTGGATTATCGAAGGGGATTTCAACATGATTACCAAGCTAGAAGAAAAGACTAGAGGAAGGCCAAGACTGGATCCAGAATGCTCCCATTTCAAATATTTTATAAACAACAGTTGGCTAATATACCTTCCTTTCTCAAATGGATCCTACACTTGGAACAACAGGAGTACAGGGAATCAGTAGATCGCCTCAAAACTGGATCGATTTCTCATTTTGGACAACGCCATCTATTTGGGAGGGGACCTCTTTGCTTCGATACTTCCGCTAGCAGGCTCGGACCATTGGCCTATTTTGCTCCATTGGAAAAACA